>QLOS01005248.1:0-26003 GCA_003313725.1 Russula sp. MG48 | reverse complement strand
ATCTACCATGTAATACGTGTCTCCCAGGTGTTCTCTCCCGCAAAACTGATTTTTGCTGGGATCAGCGTCCTTCTCGTAGTCAGTATTTTCCTTCACTCGTGTACATCATTCTAATATGGACACTGTCAGACAGCTAAGGATGTGGGCGCGAGCTTAGACGCACTCGTCGTGCTCTTCAAGCGTATCGAAAACTTCTTCGAACGCTTCCAGATCTATACGGAAGTGCGACCGAGTGAAACAATGACCAAGTTTGTTGTAAAAGTTGTGGTTGAAGTCCTCGAAATACTTGCTATCGCGACAAAGGAGATGAGGCAAGGATCAACGAGTGAGTTTATCAGTCGAGATATGTTGCACTCGACTGATCATATCCAGAAAAATATCTGAAGAGGCTGGTGGGAAAGACGGATGTCGAAGACGCGCTGAAGAGACTGGAGAATCTTACACATGACGAGGCCCTGATGACGACTGCGCAAGTCCTGAAGGTTGCGCACAGCGTGGACGATATCGTGACTGGCATTCGCGAGGAAGTAAGGGAAGGTGGCAATAGTGTGAGGACAGTCATCGACCAAGTAACGGACGTCGGCAATGATGTGGGGGCTACCATCAACGGTGCGTAGGGCGATCTCTAGCTCGTCCCATGCTTAAACTTCACGCGCCTAGTTGGGAGGGAAACAAGTGAAGCGGTGCACCAGATCCAGAACTATCTGGGTGACCTGACACGTTCGTGATCTCCTAATCGAACTGTCATACGCCAGACAGGCTCAGACACCTGCAGGAGATCAGTTACGAGAGAAATTCCAAGAATGGCTCTCTCCTGCTGATCCGACGATAAATTATAACACTGCACGTGATATTTACCATGACGGCACTGGCACGTGGTTTACTCAAAGTGAAACCTTTGGGCGCTGGAAAGAGTCAGGTTCCGAATCATTATTATGGATTCACGGAAAACGTATATACTTCTACTTTTATCTCCTTGTCTGCCGCTAATTTCTCACTATGGATTAACAGCAGGCTCAGGGAAAACTATCATCAGGTGCGCCGCTGCCCATCTCGCTGTCCATTTATACCAGGCAGCTCAGATCTTGGATCAGCTCCGCAATCATCCATCATGTAAAGAATGCTCCTAACTCAGGGCCATTCTGCGTGGCCTACTTCTTCTTTGACTTTAAGGACGTTGCAAAGCAGGATGCTCGTGCTCTCCTCTCCTCACTTCTCATTCAGCTATGCGATCAATCCGATCTGTGCTTTAAAGTCCTTTTCAACATGTATTCAACACACTGTCGTGGTACACAGCAGCCCAGTGAGAGCGACCTTTCACAATGCCTCAAGAATATGCTTACGGTCCCGGGACAAGTCCCAATCTATCTTATCGTCGATGCACTCGACGAGTCTCCCAACACTTCGAAGGTGCTTGGCGCGCCGCGGTTACGTCAACGGGTGTTGGGGGTTGTGAAGGGACTGGTCAAGCTGTGCCTTCCTGGATTGCGTATATGCGTAACTAGTCGCCCCGAGTTCGATATCCGCAATACCCTCGAAGATTTGGCATATTTCAAGGTGTCTTTGCATGACCAAGATGGTCAGAAGCAGGACATTGCTGAATACGTCCGCTCTGTCGTTTGTTCGGACGAGGAGCCGGTGATGAAGAAGTGGAAGGAGGAGGTCAAAGATTTAGTTATCAAGACGCTATCCGAAAAGGCTGACGGAATGTAGGTGTATCGATGTATGTCTATATCGGTTGCTCAGGCTGTTACCCAGGTTTCGATGGGTTGTATGTCAACTTGAAACGCTGCGGGATTGTCTGGCACGGAATGTTCCGCGTGTCCTCAGCGAATTGCCCAAATCTCTGGACGACACGTATTGTCGCGTCCTGCAGGGAATCTATGAGGCAAACCGAGCAGACGTGTATCGTCTTTTGCAATGCCTCGTAGTGTCTCTCCAACCACTCCGTGTGCAAGAGCTTGCAGAAGTCCTCGCAATTGAGTTCAACGATGCTGAAGGGATTCCGAAGTTGAACCCGGATTGGCGGTGGGAGGATCAAGAACAGGCACTTCGGGCAGTGTGCTCTAGTTTGATCGCCATTGTCGACACCGGTGATTCACGGGTTGTGCAATTTTCGCACTTCTCGGTGAAAGAGTTCCTGACGTCACCTCGCCTCGCTGATTCAAGTGGAGATATCTCGCGGTATCATATTTCCCTTGAGGCTGCACACATAATCCTCGCGCAAGCTTGCTTAGGCAGCCTACTACGCTTGGACAGTCGCGCCTACTGGCATAACGTCAGGGAAAGCTTTCCTCTGGCTCAATATGCGGCTCAAAACTGGGTAGACCATGCCCAGTTCAAGAGTGTGTCGTCACGTGTACGGAATGGGATGGAATGTTTCTTCGACCCCGGCAGCCCGTATTTTGCAGCATGGCTCAGGTTGCACAACGGAGACACCCGTCCCCCTGAGCACTCACCCTTCTCGTATTTCTCACCCAAGAGCAAATCGGTTGCTACCCCCTTATATTACGCAGCGCTCTGTGGGTTTTACGACATAGCAGAACATCTCGTTACTGTGCGCCAACAGGATGTGAATGCTCGTGGCGGTTACTTAGTGACACCATTGGTGGCATCGCTGGCGGGGAATCACTTCCAGATTGCGGAGTTACTCTTTAATCACGGTGCCGACGTAGACGTTCGAGGACATTTCCAGTCGACTCCACTACTTTCCGCATCAGGAAAGCCATATCCTGAAATTGTGCAGTGGTTACTCGACCATGGGGCGGATGTGGATGCTCGCATGGACTATCCCACGTATACTCCAGTGTTTCTTGCGGCTAAGGAGGGACAACTCGACGTGGCTCGGATACTGATCAAGCACAATGCAGACATCAAAGCTCAGGACCTCTTTGGCCAGACGCCCTTACACGTAGCATCGGAATTTGGCCACCTCAATATCGTTCGATTACTGCTGGGTCAAAGCGTAGATGTGAACGCACGGAACAATAACCGCTCGACACCGCTGCATATAGCGTCAGAAAAGGGGACACTGGAGGTGGTGAGCCTGCTGCTCGAGCATGGCGCGGATGTAGAAGCGAAGGATGACGTGGGCAGGACTGCATTCGAGGTTGCGTCGGCGAAAGGGCATGAGGAGGTCACGAAGTTGCTTTCAGAACACGGTGCCAAATGAGGTTATGCCGTCGCACTTACATAGGTCGACCCCACAGGTACTTATGACGTCGGAGTCCTTCTACCATTTTCTGTTCTGTCCGCGATAATACACATATAGCTACCCATCTATCGTATCACTGGGTCAGCTGAACTCCTCCCAACTGTAGACATACGACTTTTGGCAGCCATTGACATATCTCAGTAAGCCGCCATGAGGACTATCAAAATTCGACAGCTAACGATACACAACTGGAGGAATGGACAACCCCTGACTACCGATAGCCGTAGAAACGTGAGAAACGCGCTGCGTGTCCGTGCTTCCAACACCCAACCCCAAGTCGTACAAGGCCTGGCCGGACGGTATCATCATTAAATGAGGGAGTGTTGACCGCAAAGTGAAACCCGTCTTCCTTGAGTCCCGTTGGGATGTGAAAGATCTGGGCAAACGTCTCGACCCATAGCACCTAGTGCGTAACGGCCTGACCTGCCGACCCCGGACGATCTGGTCCCGTCCTGGAGGATTGATCATAGTGCCATCGAGAGTGATGACGATACCGCACTGGTCGTACGTCCTCGACCGTCCCAAAGTCACGGACTTCGTTCCCAGGCCATATTTTCTGTCCCACCTTCCGGCCTTCTCTACTCCCTCTTCTTCACTCGTCTCACCTTCATATTACCCTCTGGGCGGCAGTGATGTCAGAACTACACCAGTCTGATGACGTACCTGGGGAAGGATACTTCACCGAAGTGATGATCTCATTCGTTAACCGATCGGCCGTGAGCAAGCCGTGCTGGGCGTTCGCATTTCCGCTCTATCCTCGTCCCTCGTCCTCTGGGTCTTCATGACTGTTGCGGAACCATAGAGCCATGTAGTCATCTACATCGCACGCGTAACACTCGAAGCATGGCTTGACCTTGCGGACCGAGTCTTCTAACAGAGGAAGGATCCATTTCCATTATTGAAGCGGGGTATGCACGAACAGACTCACTCACGGGTTTAACATGATACGACTCAGACTGGGCCCCCGACACGCCGCATAGTTTACATTGCAGTTTAAGAATGGATTGGGCATGCTGGTATCCTACTGGTCTCGAGGAACTTAGATCTTGATTTCGAGACCCTGAGTACAGCCTCTTACTCGACTCGAGTGCGCTCTGATAGTGATTTCATCAGCAGCAGCGGCTGTATTTCTCATCCAGAGTGAGGGCGTTGTGGATATGCCCCTCCGCTGTAAGGTAAAACAATTTATATAAAAAGACGAATGTAACCAAGAAATACAGGTGTACTTAGTGATGGGTTGGCGGGCAAATAGTCTCGTGCACTTACCCTGAGTTGTTGTATGAAGTAGGTCGAAACGAACGCGTAATATATTGGTCATCACGTGCCACGTGAACAGGTGGCGTGACGCTCTCGTGACCTCGACAGCTCAACGTACAGGTTAATTGACAGTGGGGTGTCTAAAAGTGTACATCCCCCGACAAGCGAGATGGAGATGGGGAGAAGACGCTGTAACAGGGCAGACAAGGAGAGAATTATTAGATAATACAGATGGGGTCGACTGTGCCGAAACATTCATACAGCGAGGCGCCTCGTCAGCCTCGACCTTGCGTATTTGCAAAAAGTTGAAAGGGTATCAGTGAAGCTTTAGATGCCACCATAGCCGTCCTTCGTATTGACGTGCGCATGACAAGCGCACGGGTGAGTTCAAGGGAATAGAACAGAAATGTGCTATCCAGACCGAGACGGACAGTATAGCAGGCCAAGACGTGAAGTAATTCCGCGGTGGCGGAGACGTAGCGAAGGCATCAATCGAGGAGGAGGCTGAGACCAAGACCAAGAGCGAGGAGAGGAGACAGCAGGGGAAAGCAAGAGTGAAACGAGTCGTTCGATCAGGGGCACGCGTCGACACGGTAGCCCGAGCTGATGTGTCGAGAATCAAAGGGTCTGGAACAAAGAGAGGAGGAAAAGGGAGATCATGCAGAGACGTTCGGGAATAGAATGCGAGTTTGATAGTACTGAACTGCTCTTACATCAAGGCTTCGATCGTACTTATATGCATGCGTGCGCGCCAATACTTGGTCGCGATTCGGCCGATACTAGAGCTGTTTGATATAGAAAAAGAGGGAAGTCTGGTTGGTAGCGTAGGGGACGAAGTACTTGGTAGGCGCGTTCTCATCCCGCAAAGGGATATCGTGAGAGGCGGATGTGAGGTCAGGGTACAGCACTGTGTGAGCCCTCTTGGACCGTACTGAGGACTGAAGTCATGAGCATTCCGAGCTTTTTAGGAATCTCTGCATACTGGGCAGCTCGGAAACGAGTCACGCTGGAACGCGAGAGATCGGCATAGTGGGGGTCGGTGCTATGAGGAGACGAGTCGAGTCAACTGGACTGTAAAATCCGCCGGTGAGCGAGTTCTGACGAGTTACTGCAGCCTGAACCATGGCATTCGATGGCTACCTAGTGAGGGCCTGAGGCGGGGGTGCGGGACTGGCAGATTGTGTCTGATTATCGTAATCAGGTACATTGCTCGAAAGAGGCGAATGAATTGCGTCCTGTGCATAAGGAGAGAGAAGTATGGATTGGTCGAGGTCGGAGACATGATGTCGCCAGGAGAGGAAGAGGGTTGAGTATATTCCGTCCTACCATGGCCATCCCCGTAGCTGGTATTGGGGCCATGTTGAGTAGTGTTGATTGTATGGTTGGTGCCAATATTCAGTTGGCGCTCAATCATGGTCAGAGAATGGGGTGAGCCAGGAGCCATACCATTGTAAGGTCGGACCAGACCAAGCTCATCTGCAAGGATGGCAGACTGTCTACGTGCGTCTGTACGATTCCAAACTTCTTCAAAGAATGCCTTATCTTCGCTATGGCGACACCTCTGGGATAATGTTGTTGGAGATAGTATCGTAGGGAGGAATAAATATATGACCAACCAGGAAGTAAACGACGGCGGTTAGAATACCCGCAGCTCCGAGAACAGCCGGGAGGATACCACCCGCAATGACGCCGGTAGAGGCACCACCGACCGGAGTAGAGTAGGCGGTCGCGCTAGGGGCGACGGAGGAAGTTCCAGCGACAACCGGGTGATGGGCGACTGTTTGGATGAAGGTGAAGGCAGACTTCGAAGTGGAGGACGGAAGCTAGAATGGGTTCTGAATGTGTTTAAAAACATTAGTGGTGGGCATGGCTCACGGTTGTTGGAGTAGGCGTCGTCAGGATGACGGGTTGGACATTGTAGGCGGTCAAAGGGGTCGAAGTCGTTGAGAGAGTTGGAGACGATAGAGAAGAGGAGGAAGACGTCGACGAAGAAATAATTGCTGAAGAGGTGTGCTAATTGTCCGGCACCTAAAAAGACAAAGGAGCAATCGAGGATGTTGGAGTGGGTGTTGGGTTAGGGAAAGAGAGGTCGAACCACAGATTGGTTGTGATTGGATGAGGAGATTGAAGCAAGTACCTTCCAGTATAAGCAGCTTAGACTCACCACTTGTTGTGAAGGACCTCCCTCTCACCGCTTCAGGCTGCGGTCGACACCAGCAGAAAACGAACGGGATCGGATAAGAAAAGGCGGCAAGTTAAGAATTGGCGTTGGTGGCAGGGGGAAAGGCAACTAACATGAGGTAGAAATCATAATCTGCCACTGAAGGGGTCAATAAGGCTAGCATGGGATACCCCAACAATTCGTTCATTTCATCATGATATCGGGCGGGCGGCCACGCGGGGGTTTGCTCGGGGTTTGCCGCGTGCCGGTAGGATGAAAAAACTTAAGTCAAAGAGCTGGCTGGTCTTCCGAGCTGCGCGCATGTCATATCATGACTTCTCATCTCGCCGTACATTTTATTGCGAGCCTGTTACCAGAAAGCCCACAGTATGCTAGCCAAGTCTGAACCTCTCCCTTCTTTGATGAATTCGGCGCGGCATCGCATCCCGTTTAACTCACGAGCGAACACGGCACGTCCAAGTATGCTTCGGCCACTTCTACCCGTCAATCGTGTGCCTGTAGAATGTCCCAAACGTCAACACATTTCCCCTGTTCATCCAAGGCGGCATTGAGAGAGCTGTATAACCGGACCGTTCGGTCGCATGCTAGAAACTACTTCTGTTAAGTATTACAAAAAGTTAAACAAATACGCGAGGTCTATCTCTTAGTACTTGTAAAAATGAGCTATATATACTACTCTTCTCATCACTAGGCACATAGCCCAACAACCATCCCTCGATCTCCTGATAGGCATGCTCCGATGTAACCTGTAGTGGCGTCTTTCCTCTCTTGTTCCGCAGGTTGATATTTGCACCATGGTCGAGCAGCAGCTGCACACCTGCAGCCACTCCCCTCCTCCCTGACTGTAATGCGACATGCAGCGGCGTTGAGGAGTGCTTATCCTGCGCGTCCACATGCGCGCCTTGCCTCAGTAATACCCGCATTATGCTGTAACACCCGCGCCGGGATGCGATGTGTAGTGGTGTCTCGCCTTGACTGTTCCGCTTGTGAACATTTGCACCATATTCGAGCAGCAAATCCACGGCCGAAACCTCCAGTTGTGATGATGCCTGATGCAGCGGAGTCGATTGGTTGGTATCCTGCACGTTCACATGCGCGCCTCGCTCCAGTAACACCCTCATTATGCTGTAACATCCACGCCAGGACGCGATGTGTAGTGGTGTCTCGCCTTGACTGTTCCGCCTGTGAACATTTGCACCATTTTTGAGCAGCAACTCCACGGCCAAGACCTCCAGTTGGGATGATGCCTGATGCAGGGGAGTCAACAGGTTGGTATCCTGCACATCCACATGCGCGCCTCGCTCCAGTAATACCCGCATTATGCTGTAACATCCGCACCGGGACGCGATGTGTAGTGGTGTCTCGCCTTGACTATTCCGCTTGTGAATATTTGCACCGTATTCAAGCAGCAACCCCACGGCCGAAACCTCCGGTTGTGATGATGCCTGATGCAGCGGAGTCGACCGGTTGGTATCCTGCACGTCCACATGCGCACCTCGCTCCAGTAAAAACCGCATGATATCGCAATGTCTACCCCGGGATGCGACGTGTAGTGGTGTCTCGCGGTAGTTGTCACGGGTACGGATGTCCTTATTGCGTATGGGCAAATGTTCAGCAAACTTGACAAGTTTACGGTGAATTTTTCGATGCAGCAGGGTCCTTCTGTCTTTCCGATGGCCATTCACATCCACGTCCCCATCGAGCAGGCACTGTACCATATCGAGGTGCCCCCTGCCGGACGCTAAGTGTAGTGGAGTCTGACCATTGCTCTCCCAAACGTCCATGTCTACGCAGTGGACAAGTATTACTTGTGTGACTTTGACATGTCTCTTGGCCAACGCCGCGAGAAATGGTGTGCCGTGGAAACCACTTATGGCATTTACATCTTGTGGATGCTTCGAAATGAGATGATGAACCATGCCAGGAAATCCCAACTCCGCTACCCAGTATAAGGGAGTTGCCTGTAGTTGCTCCGGGTTTCGTGTCCTCCTCCACCATGGGTCGCGCGCCCAGAGCCACGCAGCAAAATGTGGTTTCTCTCCATCAAGCAGATAGTCGATCCCATCTCCCATCTGTGATATCACATTCCTGAACTCGGCATGGCTGTCGAAATGTGTAGCGGCGTAATTGGCTAGAGGGAAGCTCTTCATACTCCCGTTGTCGGTGTTGTAGTCCAAACGAAGCAAGACAGCAAGGCAAGCTTGCGCCATCACCGTGTGCGCAGCCTCGGGTTCAATATGATAGTGGGATCCATCTTCCAAGGCGACAAGGCGTTCCGAGGTGAGGAATTCCTTCACAGAAAAGTGGGAGAACTGGATGATCCGCGATCCGTGGTCCTCGACAATGGCAATCAGACTCGAACATGCTACCACAATCGCTTGTTCTTGGTCCTCCCAGCGTAAATCTTCATTCAGTGTTGGAACTCCTCCCGCACTGAAATCAACCGCAAGTACTTCTGCGAGTTCCTCGACAAGAAGCGGACGGACAGCAACCGTGAGGCATTGTAACAGTCGATATGCGTGCTCTCTATTCTCCTCGGCGATTTCCCGTAGTACACGGCAATAAGTCTCGTCCAGGGTGTCAGGCAATTCGTCAAGAATACGCCGCACACTTGGTGCAAGACAGCGACGTAGCCGTTCAAGTTGACAATAGACCCAGCGAAACCTACTCTAAACTATGAGCAAGTATAAAAACTAGAGAGATGTCCTCACATTCCACCAGCTCTTTCTGAGAGCGTCTTGACCACCAACTTCTTGTCATCCTCCCGCCATCTCTTCATGTTTAAGTCCGAGTAAACAACGTAGCTGATGTAATTGACTATGTCACTCTTTTGTCCATCTTGGTCGTGAATTGATATCGAGGTACGCGTCAGGGGCTCGAGAACAGTCCGGATGTCGCTCTCAGGACGACTAGTGGCAAAAATGCGCAAATTTGGGATGTGCAACTCGACGAGTGTCTTCACAAGCTGGAGGACCTTCCCACGCGATGAGGGTATCCCAGAACCATCAGGACATTCATCCAGGGCGTCGATAATGAGATTGTCTCAGAATCATGAGCATCTGCTCGAGGCATTGCGTAAGTGCACCATTCGTCGGCTTCTGTGACTCGGAGCCACGACGGTGTGACGAGTACAAGGCGAGAAGCATGTCACAGCAGGAATTGGACTGATCGGCGAGCTGGACCAGGAAAGACGAGAGAAGAGCATGGACATCCTGCTTTCCCTTGTCCTTAAAATCGAAAAAGAAGTATCCCATATATGCTGACCCAGTGTCGGAGATAGATTTGATACTCTGAATGATTGTGGAGCTGGTTGATAGCCGATGATATGAGTTGCATGGCCGTCAACGAGTTCGTGGGAGATGACATACCTAAGAACAGTTTTTCCAGATCCTGCTATGAAATTGGAGGCTCGTTAGCAATCAGCGAAGGCGCAAAGGCCGGGAGAACATACGTTTTCCATAGACCCACAGGAAGGAACCAGACCGTTTCCAATCTGCGAACTTTCAGCCTTCGGTGAACCAGGTTGCAGTGCCTGCGTGGTGAGCTTCGGATGCAGTGTTGTAATTTATGGAAGGATCTGGGGGAGAGAGCCATTCCCTGAGTGCCTGTCGCAACTTGTTCCCTGTAAGAATGGTTGAACCTTTACTGCCCATGATGAGTGTATGACAGGATCACGTACGGTTGAGACGGGTGGGGTCGTTTGCCAGTTTTTCAATCGACTCTGCATACAGTGTTAGGATTGTGTCGATATCTAGCCAATAGGCACACCATCAAGAATGTCATGAAACGGTTTCCTTTTTCCTTCAAGGCCCTTCACCCTGTCGTCGATGCACCGCACCTTGTCACGGACGCCGTGCACCTCGCTGCCGAAACGCATCACTTTGTGATCGAAGTCCTGTGTGGCCTTCAGAGCTTGTGCAGCCACAGTGAGAGCTTCTTCTTGTGTCAGTTTGTCCAACCGACACAGCGCACCCTCAATTTCACTATTTCGTACAAAGCTGGTGGAAACCATTTCTTAACATGGGTAAGCCAACAGCGGTCGTCCACCAAGGGTGCTCGACTCACTCATTTTTCCCCCCTCAGGCATTCGAGTCGCGATGGCAAGGATAAAAAGTACTTCAGCCATGATCTTGACAATTATTTCCTTTATTTCTGCTGTCGGTGTGACTTTGGTATAGGTGTCAAGACGCCTGAAGAATTTCTCGATTTGGCCAAAGAGTTCAGCGAGCGCGCCTTGACTAGCGCCTTGACTAGCGCCAAAAGCCTTAACCGCCTGAAAGATACGGACGTCATAATGACCCACACAAAAAAAATGAGATACTTACTAAGAGGAGGATGCCTATCGCAGTAAAGATCACACCTGCGGGAGGATATACCTACAAAATCAATATCAGAACACTGATTGTGACCTATTGCACTCACGATCCCTACACCAGCACCAACTGTTTGTAAAACTTGATTGAGTACATCCACTGTCGTGGCCAGCCACTCTGTTGATGTGTCACGGCTGCTCCCAGGTTGACTGGGGTCAGGATGGAAGTATTCCTTTCGGAGGATGGCAAGGACAGCTTCGGGAGATGTACAAGTAGTAACGCGGAGAAATAGTGGATGGGAGGGGAGGTATTTCCCGGTTTTATTCTTGTACGCTTCCAAAGCTTGATCGAAAATACACCGAAAATATGAGGAGGGGTCAGTGGAGGACGTGTGGGACATAGCGCTGGTGGCAGGAAGATAATTGTGACGGGAGGGAGGTGAGAACGGGTTTAAGGGATACTTGCCTCATCATGTGTACACAGGTATGCGGCGGTGCTCCAGGTGACCTGACCTGCCAGTGGCTGTGTCCTCAGCGACATCACCGAATGAGTTCAAGTTCATTCGAGTCGATCATTCGATCACCAGATTACGTAAGGTAGTACACCTTGCCGCCGCGGCGTATATTATACCTATGTTCCATAATGAGCGACGTAGCAGCGACTCGCAAACAACTCAAGATCAAAGTCGGAGTAGTGAAGCAGTTCGTTCGTTCCCACTACATCACTGACTGTCAAAAAAAAAGTGCTGACGCCCCCCGTGCTAGATACCAGTATTACCAGAAGGAACTGGCGCTGTACCGCACGGAGGTCGTGGAGAATCAAAGGAAGCTCGAATCTGTTACGGCTACCGAAGGAGAGTCGTGGGACGTCAAGAACGCGGTACGGGTGTCCGGATCACTCTTCTCGCCATGCTCAACGTTGCTCCCCTTCTCTTCCCCCTTGTCCTTACTATAAGACGAACCTGGTCCGGGAGAGCGAGAATATGGTCCGCGACACTACGACACGATTAGAGAGGACCATGGGGGAGCTTGAGGACCTCTTGGTACGTGCCACGGTGCATCTCGCGCACGTCATTATTTATGATGGTCCGGGGGGGGGGGGGCGAACTTCTCAGCCATCCGCCAAGCGGAACGCAGAACTGGACCAGGGCCTACGCGAGGCGGAGGCCGTACTGGCAGTAGCCAGTAACGCCTGATGATTGATGACGATAAAGCAGGGACGGGGCCGGTCAAGGATGGCGGCTTCATTAGTTGATTATCGATGTGAGTTTAAACAAGCACTCGAAAAGAGTAGTTTGTCCACCCCCCCTAATGTTATATTCTCTGACAAAATGACCGCGTCCTTCAAGTGGGTGACCTGCCTGCGTCCTCATCTGCTTTTCGGATCGATTTGCCGTCTGGGACTGCCAGCTCCGATACTTAGGCGCTGAGAGAAGCTGTCTCATGCAGCACACCACCGCGGGCCCTGCGCACGCATCACAGGGTCGTATAATGGTTGGCAACGCACTCCCTTAGATGTCTTCCACCAACCTCGTCCACTGCCACATGGCCTACTGTACGCGCGCCGTCCGTAGTATGGTTTATGCGGATGAGATATTTTCTCTTTGACGTGCGGTAAAGGATGGCCAACAACCTGTTAGGACGAGAGTAGATACGTCGAGGCGTCAGAGGGTGATGCTGATTTTTCCTGAATTTTACGCCTGAGGCTCCGTGGCTACGCGTATCCGTTTGCTGGACTCATGGCCCCCACAGCGACACGCGGGTATAGCAGGTGGATGTACTGTGCATGTCGCATCCTCGAATGTTGACGGGGCGAAAGACACAACACAGGAGATACTGGATTGCGAAACGTGTACAGTAAAATACAATGCGAGTCACTTGATTTACTGTATTCTAGCGTCGTCCTCTGCATCGGTGCCAGTGTCAGTGGGGTTATGTTATGGTTTGTGATTTATGGGATATGTGGTGACCTTCACTACTCTGCCAAGGGCATGTATTTGACGTGCTGTACGGGACGAGGACCATATCGGGTCAGTATCGTAGTCGTGATCTTGTGCAGCTGCAGTAGACATATTAATAAGACCGACGCCTACAGTTCGAATCTCGGGTCAGAGTCACTAAACAAGTCCGGCCAGACCGTGTTCTGGATGATAGATCCACACAGCCCTTTAGTAGCCCATGCCGCCCCTCATTTAAAAAGACCCAGCTACTCACGATACATTCCATCCTCCTCCCAACAGAATAACACCACAACAACATCAACACACATGGCCCTTTCCAAATACCCCACCGAGCAATTCCCGTCCTCCCACTTCCTCATCTGCGGCGGGTCCATCCTCTTCGCCTCCACCCGCGCCCCGCTACAAGTCTGCCTCCTCCATCACAACGTGCGCGACGAGTGGCTGCTCCCAAGGGCCGCAAGGACCGCGGCGAGGACGTACCGGCGACGGCGGTACACGAGACGTTCGAGGGGACGGGATGCCCGTGCCGGCTGCTCTCACTCGACCTAGTCACGCGCGCGCCCGCAGCGGGCTCGCAGACCAAGGAAGCGGCGACGCCCGTGCGCGCCAGCCACGAGTCGTTCCTGTTTACCCTGCGCTGCACCGAGAACGGCGGCGTCAAGTTCATCCGGTGGTTCGCCACAGGGCGCACCGCGCAGACCGCCGTCGAGAGCCTCGAGAGCAGGTTTTTCCCCATCGACGAGGCTTTCCGCCTCGCTACACTCCAGACGGACCGTGAAGTCATCGCGAGGGTTGTCGAGCTCGTCCGGGAGACGTATCCTGAAGTGAGAGAGGAGCAGCAAGCCCAACCACAGCCACAGCCACAGCCTCAGTCCCAGCAGCCCCGATGAGGTCAGTTCCACTCCTCCTTGGATCAGATAAGTATGTATGCGCGAGCTCCGATGCACTCCTTGTGCTCTTCAAGGGTATTGAAAACTTTTCGACCGCTTCCAGATATATACGGAAGTGCGACTGAGTGAAACAATGACAGGGTTTGTTGTAAAAGTTGTGATTGGAATTCTCGAGATACTTGCTATCGTGACAAAACAGATGAGGCAAGGATCAACGAGTGAGTTTATCAGTCGAGGTATGTTGCATTCGACTGATCATATTCAGAAAAATATCTGAAGAGGCTGGTGGGAAAGACGAATATCGAAGACGTGCTGAAGAGACTGGAGAATCTTACACATAATGAGGCCTTGATGGCGACTGCACAAGGCTTGAAGGTTGCTCACGGTGTAGACGATATGGTGATGGACATTCACGAATCACGAGAAAGTAAGGGACGTTGGCGATAGTGTGAGGGCGGTCACCAACCAAGTGACGGACGTCGGCGATGATGTGAGGGCTAGGGCGGTCTCTAGTAGCCCGTCCGATGCTTAAAGGAGATCAGTTACGGGAGAAATTTCAAGAATGGCTCTCTCCTGCAGATCCCAAATAATAACACCGCACGTGATACTTCCCATGATAGCACCGGCACGTGACTTTCAAAGCGAAACCGTTGGGCGCTGGAAAGAGTCAGGTTCCATGGATAGTAGATACATGGAAAACGTATATTCTTCTATTTATCTCCTTGACCGTCGCTTATTTCCCACTCTGGCTCAGCAGCAGGTTCAGGGGAAAGTATCCTCACGTGCCACACCGGAGAAAACAACCAACACATATTAAATTGTTGGAATATAAGCAGCCCAACGCTAGCGGACATGCTGGCAGATCCGGAGTAGATCCGCACTGGAAATCCGCACTGGAACTAGATAAAATAATGCAGGCTACAATCATCACTCGCTCAACAACCCTCACTGCTCATGCTTGAGATATCCGTGCACACCAATACATCTCATTCCCTGCACACTAACATAAATCTAAACCGAGAACTACAGGTGTAGTTAGTGGTGGGTTGGCGGGATAATAGTCTCGTGTACTTACCCTCAATTGTTGTATGAACGAACGAACTGAGGGAGTGGCTGACAGGTCGAAACGAATGCGTAAGATATTGGCCATCACGTGCAACTTGCAATAGGTCGCAACGCTCTCGTGACCTCCATAGCTCAACACGCACACCCGAGGCGCTGTTTCGGAATTGTCGAAGAGCGAGACGGAGATGGGGGGAAGACACTGTGACCAGGCACAGACAAGGAGGGAATTATTAGATAATACAGATGGGGTCGACGGCGCCGAAACATACCTACAGCGAGGCGCCTCGTCAGCCTCGACCTTGCGAATTCGCAAAAAATTGAAAGGGTATCAGCGATCCTTTAGATCCCACCATAGCCGCCTTCTCCGTCGTAGATGAATCCAGGCATTTCACTGGTTCTGTATTGGACTCAACGGTCAAGACAGCTGGTTTGGCCTGCACGGGGCTAGATCTGACGAGTGGGACACTCTTGTACCCCAATCCGGCAGGAGGGGGTGGTGCCCATGTCTATACACTCGAGGGAGAACGGCGAGGCACGCTTAATAGAATAGGGAACTCGAATCATGTGACAGGGAAAAGGAACACTCAGGGACGCGTATCTCCGCCGAGGTCCGTGGGGGCGACCGGATGTGTGTATGCTAGAACATACTGGGAGCAGGGAGAGCTGATTCGACATCCAGTTCATAGGAACCATCAGCAACAGAGTGTTCCACACCCGGACGGCAAAAAGTGACTTGGTAGGCGCGTTCTCATCGCGCAGCGGGATATCAGCGTGAGAGGCAGGTGTGATGTCACTGGGTACAGCGCTGTGGGTCCTCTTGGACTGTACCGAGACCGAAGACGTGGGCGTTCCGACCTTCTCGGTGGTCTCTGCATAGTGGGCAGCTTGGAAACGAGTCACGCTGGAACGCGGGAGATCGGCATAGTGGGGGTCGGTGGTATGAGGGGACGAGACAGCTGGACTGTAAAGTCCGCCGGTAAGCGAGTTCTGACGAGTTACTGCAGCCTGAACCATGGCATTCAATGGCTGCCTAGTGAGGGCCTGAGGCGGGGGTGCGGGACTGGCAGATTGTGTCTGCTTATAGTAATCAGGTACATTGCTCAAAACAGGTGAAACCATTACGTCCTGTGTATAAAGGGAGAAGTAGGGATTGGTCGAGGTCGGAGACATGACGTCGCCAGGAAAGAAAGAGAGTTGAGTATATTCCGTCCCACTTACAGTATAGCCATTCCCGTAGCCGATATTGGGGTACATGTTGGTTGTGGGGCAAGTATGGTTAGTGCATTATTCAGGTGGCGCTCAATCATGGTCAGAGGACGGGGTGCGTCAGGAGCCATAGCATTGGAAGGTCGGAGCTCATCTGCAAGGATGGCAGACTGCCTACGTACGTTGGTACGATTTCAAACTTGTTCAGAGAATGCCTCATCTTCGCTATGGCGATACCTGCTCTGGGATGATAGTATCGCAGGAAGGAATAAATATAGGACCAACAAGGAAGTGAACGACGGCGGCTAGAATACTTGCGGCTCCGAGGACAGCCGCCAGGATACCCCCGGCAATAACGCCGGTGGACCGGAGTAGAGGGGGCGGTTGCACTAAGGGAGACGAAGGAAGTTCCAGTGAAGCCGGGTGATTGGCGACTGCTTGGATGAGGGTGAAGATAGACCTCGAAGCGGAGGACGGAAGCTAGAA
This sequence comes from Russula sp. MG48, assembly GCA_003313725.1. NCBI lineage: Eukaryota > Fungi > Basidiomycota > Agaricomycetes > Russulales > Russulaceae > Russula > Russula sp. MG48. The sequence goes on along the minus strand of QLOS01005248.1, from coordinate 9,430 downwards.
GGTTTCTCAATGTGTTGAAAAATATTAGTGATGCGTATGGCTCACAGTTGTTGGAGTAGGCGTTGTCGGGACGAATGGTTGGACATTGGACGTGGTCAAAGGGATTGAAGTCGTTGGCTGAGCTGAAGAAGGCATAGAGAAGAAGAGGAGGCAGGGGAGGAAGAAGAGGAGGACGTCGACGAAGAAATGATTGCTGAAGAGGTGTGCTAATTGTCCGATACCCAACAAGACAAAGGAGCAACTGAGGATGTCGGAGTGGGTGTTGGGTTATCGAGGATGTTAAGAGGAAAGGGAAACAGAGGCCGACCCACAGTTTGGTTGTGATTGGCTGAGGAGATTGAGGCGAGTAGTCACCTTCCAGTATAAGCAGCTTGGACTCACCAGTTGTTGTGAAGGACCTCTCACCGCTTCAGGCTGCGGTCGATGCCAGCAGAAACCGAACAGGATCAGATAAGAAAAGGTGGCGAGTTTAGGAATTGGTGTTGGTGGCAGGGGGAAAAGGCAACTACAATAACATGAGGTAGAAGGTGGGATGGAGGTCCTACTTGTCCCGTGACTCCCTCATCATGTGATCTCTGTCTTCCTTCACTAACATGACTCGATGGATCGGGTTTGCTCGGGGTTTGCCGCGTGCCAGTAACACTGAAGCGACCTTGAAATTAATAGGACACTAAGGCCTCAGGCTGAGATCTGACTAAATTTATCTGCCAGATGTGCCTGAGGCATTAAAAAAAAGAACTGGCTGGTCTCCCGAGCTGTGCGCATGGCATACCATGACCTCTCGTCTCGCCGTACGCTTTACTGCCAGTTTGCTACCAGAAAGCCCACACAGTATGCTAGCCACGTTTGAATCTCTCCATTCCTTGATGAATCCGGCGCGGCATCGCATCCCGTTATAACCCACGAGCGAACACTGCACGTCCAAGTATGCTTCGGCTGCTTTTACCACTGGCACGTCAATCGTCTAGAATGTCCCTAATGTCAACGCCTTGTTTCCCCCGTTCATCCAGGCTGGCATTGAGAGAGCTGGGTAACCGGACCTTTCGATCGCAGGCTAGAAACTACTTGTGTAAAGTACTAGAAATTTAAACAAATACGCGAGGTCTATCTCTTAAGTACTTGTAAAAAAGAGTTATATATACTGCTCTTCTGATGACTGCGCACATAGTCCGACAACAACCGCTCGATCTCCCGATGGCATCTCTTCGATGCAATCTGTAATGGCGTCTTTCCTCTCTTGTTCCGCACGTTGGGATTTGCGCCACAGTCAAGCAGCAGCTGCACAGCGGCATTGGCATTCCACAAAGACTCTAATGCCACATGCAGCGGCGTTGAGCGGCGCTTATCGTGTGCATTCACATCCGCGCCTCGCTCCAGTAATAACCGCATGAGGTCGCGTTCTCCGGCGCTGGACGCAAGGTGTAGTGGTGTCTCGCCTTGACTGTTCCGCATATGAACATTTGCACCAGATTCGAGTAAAAACTCCGCGGCCAAGACGTCCGATTGGGATGATGCCTCATGCAGCGGAGTCCAGTGCTTGGTATCCTGCACGTCCACATCCGCACCTTGCTCCAGTAATACCCGCATTATGCTGCGATATCCGTCCCTGGACGCGATGTGTAGTGGTGTCTCACCTTGACTGTTCCGCATGTGAACATTGGCACCATATTCGAGCAGCACCTTCGCGGCCTCGACCCTCGATTCGGATGATGCCTCATGCAGCGGAGTCGAGTGCTTGATGTCCTGCACGTCCACATCCGCACCTCGCTCCAGTAATACCCGCATTATGGTGCAATATCCGCGCCTGGACGCGAGGTGTAGTGGTGTCTCGCCTTGACTGTTCTGCATGTGAATATTTGCACCGGATCCGAGCAGCAACTCCGCGGCCTTGACCTTCGATTGGGATAATGCCTGATGCAGCGGAGTCGAGTGGTTGGTATCCTGCACGTCTACATCCGCGCCTCGCTCCAGTAATATCCGCATCATGCTCCGATATCCGCACCTGGACGCAAGGTGTAGTGGTGTCTCACCTTGACTATTCTGCATGTGAACATTTGCACCATATTCGAGCAGCACCTCCGCAGCCTCGATGTCCGATTGGGATGATGCCTCATGCAGCAGAGTCGAGTGGTCGGTATCCTGCACGTCCACATCCGCGCCTCGCTCCAGTAATAACCGTATTATGCTGCGATATCCGCGCCTAAACGCAATGTGTAGTGGTGTCTCGCCTTGACTATTCCGCATGTGAACATTTGCACCATATTCGAGCAGCAACTCCGCGGCCGAGATGTCCGAATGGGATGATGCATCATGCAGCGGAGTCGAGCGGTTGGTATTTTGCATGTCCACATCCGCGCCTCGCTCCAGTAATACCCGCATTATGCTGCGATATCCACCCCAGGACGCAAGGTGTAGTGGTGTCTCGCCTTGACTGTTCCGCATGTGAACATTTGCACCATATTCGAGCAGCAACTCTGCGGCCTCGACCTTCCATTGGGATGATGCCTCATGCAGCGGAGTCGAGTGGTTGGTATCCTGCACGTCCACATCCGCCCCTCGCTCCAATAATAACCGCATGATATCGCGATGTCCACCCCGAGATGCGAGGTGTAGTGGTGTCTCGCGGTAGTTATCACGGGTACGGACGTCCTTATTGCGTACGGGCAACTTTGCAGCAAACTTGACAAGTTTACGGGGTATTTTTCGGTGTAGCGGGGTCCTTCTGTCTTTCCGACTGCCATTCACATCCACGTCGCCATCAAGCAGCCACTGCACCATATCGAGGTGCCCCCTGCCCGACGCTAAATGTAGTGGAGTCTGACCATCGCTCCCCCAAACGTCCATGTCTACGCAGTGGGCAAGGAGTACTTGTGTAACCTTGACATGTCCCCTGGCCGCCGCCGCGTGAAACGGTGTGCCGTGGAGACCACTTCTGGCATTTACATCTTGTGGATGCTTCGAAATGAGATGTTGGACCATGCCAGGAAATCCCAACTCCGCTACGCAGTATAAGGGAACTGCCTCTAGTGGCTGCGGATTCCGCGTCTTCCACCACCGTGGGTCGCGCGCCAAGAGCCATGCGGCAAAATGCGGTTTCTCTCCATCAAGCAGATGGTCGACCCCATCTCCCATCTCTGATATTACATTCCCGAATTCGGCATGGCTGTCGAAATGTGTAGCGGCATAATCAGCTAGAGGGAAGCTCTTCATACTCTCCTCGTCGATGTTGTAGTCCAACCGAAGCAGGATAGCAAGGCAAGCTTGCGCCATCACCATGTGCGCAGCCTCGGCGTCGATATAATAGTGGGATCCATCTTCCAAGGTAGAAAGGCGTTCCGAGGTGAGGAATTCCTTCACGGAAAAGTGGGAAAACTGAACGATCCGCGATCCGCGGTCCTCGACAATGGCAACCAGACTCGAACATGCTACAACAATCGCTTGTTCTTGGTCCTCCCAGCGTAAATCTTCATTCAATGTTGGAACCCCTCCCGTGCTGAAATCAACCGCAAGTACTTCCGCGAGTTCCTTGACACGAAGCGGACGGACGGCCACCGTGAGGCACTGCAACAGTCGATGTGCAGGGCCTCTATTCTCCTTGGCAATTTCCCGTAGTACACGGCAATAAGTCTCGTCCAGCGTATCAGGCAATTCGTCAAGAATACGCCGCACACTCGGCGCAAGACAGCGACGTAGCCGTTCAAGTTGACAATAGACCCAGCGAAACCTACTCCAAACTATGAGCAAGTATAAAAACAAGAGAGAGACGTCCTCACATTCCACCGGCTCTATATGAGAGCGTCTTGACCACCAACTTCTTGTCATCCTCCCGCCATCTCTTCATGTTTAAGTCCGAGTAAACAACGTAGCTGATGTAATCGACTATGTCACTCTTTTGTCCATCTTGGTCGTGAATTGATATCGAGGTACGTGCCAGTGGTCCGAGAACTGTCCGGATGTCGCTTTCGGGACGACTAGTGGCAAAAATGTGCAAATTTGGGAGGTGCAACTCGACGAGTGTCTTCACAAGCTGGAGGACCTTCCCACGCGATGAGGGTATCCCAGAACCATCGGAAGATTCGTCAAGGGCGTCGATAATGAGATAAATTGGGAATTGTCTCGGAATCATGAGCATCTCCTCGAGGCATTGCGTAAGTGCAGCATTCGCCGGCTTCTGTAACTCGGATCCACGACGGTGTGACGAGTACAAGGCGAGAAGGAGGTCGCAGCAGGAATTGGACTGATCGGCGAGCTGGACGAGGAAAGATGAGAGTAGAGCATAGGCATCCTGCTTTCCCTTGTCCTTAAAATCGAAAAAGAAGTACCCCATATATGCTGACCCAGTGTCGGAGATAGATTTGATATTCTGAATAATTGTGGAGCTGGGTGATAGTCAATGGTATGAGTTGCATTGCCGTCAACGAGTTTGTGGGAGGTGACATACCTAAGAACAGTTTTTCCAGATCCCGCTATGAAATTGGAGGATCGTTAACAAACAGCGAAGCCGCAAAGGCTGAGAGAACATACGTTTTCCGTAGACCCACAGGAATGAACCAGACTGTTTCCAATCCGCGAACGTTTGGCATTCAGTGAACCAGGTTGCAGTGCCTGCGTGGTGAGCCTCGGATGCAGTGTTGTAATTTATGGAAGGATCTGGGGGAGAGAGCCATTCCCTGAGTGCCTGTCGCAACTTGTTCCCTGTAAGAATGGTTGAGCCTTTATTACTGCCCGTGATGGGTGTATGACAGGATCACGTACGGTTGAGACTGGTGGGGTCGTTTGCCAGTTTTTCAATCGACTCTGCATACAGTGTTAGGATTGTATCGATGACTAGCCAATACGAATTGCGCACCATCAAGAATGTCATGAAACGGTTTCCTTTTTCCTTCAAGGCCTTTCACCCTGTCATCGATGCACCGCACCTTGTCGCGGACGCCGTGCACCTCGCTGCCGACACGCATCACTTTATCATCGAGGCCCTGTGTGGCCTTCAGAGCTTGTGCAGCCACAGTGAGAGCCTCTTCTTGCGTCAGTCTCTCTAACCGACACAGCGCATCCCTAATTTCAGTATTTCCTACAAGGCTGATAAACGTTCCTTAACATGGGTAAGCCAACAGCGGTCATCCACCAATGGTGATCAACTCACTCATTTTTCCCCGCTCAAGCATCCGGGTCGCGACAGCAAGGATAGAAAGTACTTCAGCCATGATCTCGACAATTACTTCCTTCATTTCTGCCATCGGTGTGACTTTCGTATAGGTGTCAAGACGCCTGAAGAATTTCTCGATTTGGCCAAAGAGTTCAGCGAGTGCGCCCTGACTAGCGCCGGGACTAGCGCCAAAAGCCTTAACCGCCTGAAAGATATGGACGTCACAATAGCCCGCACAAAAACACTGAGATACTTACTAGGAGGAGGATGCCTATCGCAGTAAAGATTACCCCTGCAGGCGGATATACCTACAAAATCAATATCAGAGCACTGATCCTGGCCTTATTGCCACGACCTTACGATCCCAACACCGGTGCCAACTGTTTGTAAAACCTGATTGAGTGCATCCACTGTTGTAGCCAGCCACCCTGTTGATGTGTCATGGCTGCTCCCGGGTTGACCGAGGCCAGGATCGAAGGATTCCTTTCGGAGGATGGCAAGGACAGCTTCGGGAGATGCACAGGTAGTAATGTCGCGAAATAGTGGATGGGAGGGTAGGTCTTTCCCGGTCTTATTCTTGTACGCTTCCAAGGCTTGATCGAAAATGGACCGAAAATATGAGGAGGGGTCGGTGGAGGACGTGTGGGACATAGCGCTAGTAGTAGGAGGATAATTATGACGGGAGGGTTTCAGGTGAGAGCGAGTATAAGGGATACCTGCCTCATCTCATATAAGTTAGTGGGTATACCCACAGGTATGCGTGGCAGGTGACCTGGCTGTGTCCTTGGCATCCTCAAAAGGACCTCGACTGACACTCGTCGTGGAAGAAGTCGAGTCGATTATTCGATCAGCAGATTAGATTATGAAAGATTGTACCCCTGACACCTTGTCGTCTCCCTTTTTTGGGCAGTTCACAGTGTTCACTTGCCGCCGTACCCCTTCTCCATAATGAGCAACATGGCAGCGACTCGCAAACAACTCAAGATCAAAGTTGGCGTAGTGAAGCGGTTAGTTCGTTCCTACTCCATCACAAAAGTGCTGACGCCCACCGTGCTAGATACCAGAAGGAACTGGCGCTTTACCGCGCGGAGGTCGTGGAGAATCAAAGGAAGCTCGAATCTGTTACGGCTACCGAAGGAGAATCGTGGGACGTCAGGAACACGGTACGGGTATCCGGGTCACTCTTCTCGCTATGACTCAACGTTGCTCCCCATTCCTTCCCCTTTTCCCTTACTATAAGACGAACCTGGTCCGCGAGAGCGAGAATATGGTCCGCGACACTACGACACGACTGGAGAGGGCCACAGGGGAGCTTGAGGATCTCTTGGTACGTGCTACAGTGCTTCTTGCCCACACACGGCATCATAACTGTCCGGTCGGGGGCGAACTTCTCAGACATCCGCCAAGCGGGACGCGGAACTGGACCAGGACCAGGACCTACGCGAGGCGGAGGCCGTGCTGGCAGCAGCCAGTAGCGCCTGATGATTGATGACGATAAAGCGGGGAATGAAAGGTGGGGCCGGTCAAGGATGGCGGCTCGACCAGCCGATATCGATGTAGGTTAAACAGGGACTCGAAGTCGTGCGTCCCGGTACCTCACTGTAATGTTATATCCTATGACGAAACGACCACTTTGTTCTCCTTCAAGTGGGTGACCTTCCTGCGTCCTCATCTGCTTTCCGGATCGATTTGCCGTCTGGCACTGCCAGCTCCGATATTTGGGCGCGGAGAGAAGCCGTCTCATGCAGCATACCCCGTGCACGCACCACGGAGACATATAAGGGTTGGCAGAGCACTTCCTTAGATGATCACTGGTCGCGCCACATGGCCTACTGTATGCGCGCCGTCCGTGGTCCGGTTTTATTCGGATGAGGTTTTTTCTTTGATCTGAGTCCCCGCCGTGCGGTGAAAGACAACCAATAGCCAGTTAGGACGGGAGTAGACACGTTGAGGCGTCTGAGGGTGATGTTGATTTTTCCTGAATTTTATGCCTGAGGCCCTGTAGCTGCGTGTATCCGTTTACTGGATTCATGGTCCCCATAATGGCACGCAGGTATAGCAGGTGGGCGCGCTGTGCGTGTCGCACCCATGGGTATTGACGCGGCGAAAGACATGGCACAGGAGATACTGGATTGCGAAACTTGTAATACAATACAATGCGAGTCACTTGATTTATTCTAGCGTCGTCCTCTACATCGATATCATCAGAAAAATAGTAAAAAAATCCCTAGACACACACACCACTATTACCCCGCGACACTCATATAAGAGTCCACATCTTCACCCTGAGCCCTCTTCCGCTCGGCCTCTTCAGCACGTCTGGCGTCCCTCAACCGAGTAAGCGCGTCGAGCACGCCGCACCACGCATCGCGCTCCACACGCTCCTCGAGCAATCCGCGCGTCTTTTCTTTCGTCTTTGCATTTCCCCCGTTCCCAGCACCAGCACTAGCACCGACGGTAGCGTCTGGCAGGGGCAGGGGCAGAGCTGGATGCGGATGTGGACGTGGAGGGGGTGGTGGTGGGAGGGGAAGCCCGACGCCCTGAGGTGGGGGCACGAACCCGGCCGGAGGGGCGGTGAGCACCGCGGGGGAGATGCGCGCGGAGCGGATATGCGCGAGCGAGGAGCGGAGCGCCATTTGGATACCCTGTTTCGTTCGTTGGAGAGGCGGGCGGATCAATCAAAGGTCCAGTGAGTGGAAAGGGAGGGAGAGAAGGAGGGGTAGGGGTAGGGGACGCACGTCGAGAGTTTCGAAGTATTGGCCGACTTCGGCGACGAACTGTTCGCTCCGCTCGTCGCCCTGAGGGAGGGTCGCGTCTGGAGCGTCTGTTTGAGGGAGGGCGAGGAGGGCGAGAGAGGAGCTTGCGAGGGAGAGGAGGCGGCCGATGTCCTGGTAGGTTCGGTGTCAGTGGGGTTATGGTTAGTTTGTGATATGGGGACCTTTTCTACTCTGCCAAGGTCATGTATTTGGCGTGCTGTACGGGATGAGGACCATATCGGATCAGCGTCGTAGTCGTGATCTTGTGCAGTTGCAGTAGACATAAGACGCCTACTCTGGGATAACGGTCCGGGTCAGAGTCACTAGTCAGACTCAGACCCGTGTTCCGGCTGACAGGTCAGGTCCACACAGCCCTTTGCAGTCCATGCCGTCCCTCATTTAAAAAACCCAGTTACACACACGACACATTCCATCCTCCCAACAGAATAACCCCACAACAACATCGACATACATGGCCCTTTCCAAATACCCCACCGAGCAATTCCCGTCGTCCCACTTCCTCATCTGCGGCGGCTCCATCCTCTTCGCCTCGACCCGCGCCCCGCTACAAGTCTGCCTCCTGCACCACAACGTGCGCGACGAGTGGCTACTCCCCAAGGGCCGCAAGGACCGCGGCGAGGACGTACCGGCGACGGCGGCACGCGAGACATTCGAGGAGACGGGGTACCCGTGTCGGCTGCTCCCGCTCGACCTAGTCACGCGCGCGCCGGAAGCGGGCTCGCAGACCAAAGACGCGGCGGCGCCCGTGCCCGCTAGCGACGAGCCGTTCCTGCTCACCCTGCGCCGCACCGAGAACGGCGGGGTCAAGTTCATCTGGTGGTTCGCCACGGTGCGCACCGCGGAGGAGAAGTTGGAGGGCACGCAGACCGCCGTCGAGAGCTTCGAGAGCAGGTTTTTCCCCGTCGACGAGGCTCTCCGCCTCGCTACGTTCCAGACGGACCGTGATGTCATCGCGAGGGCCGTCGAGCTCGTACGGGAGACGTATCCTGAAGCGAGAGAGGAGCAGCCAGTCCAACCACAGCCACAGTCACAGCCGCAGTCCCAGTCCCAGTAGTAGCCCGGATGAGGTCAGTTCCGTTCCTCCTTGGATCCGTGAGCCCTCTGTACTTATTTTTATCATCTTCCCGTTCTCCATATCGAGAGCGATGGATCATATAAATGGACGACTATTTTATTTTCTGGGTACATTGGATCGGAATAGAGCAGAGGTCTGTACTCTAAGTGCTAGTAGCTGAACGCTGAGGATTGGTATCGTGTGCCACCAAATTCACTGTACTGTAGACCGCTACTACGTCATACTCTACTTTTCGTCCCACGCATGTAGTCTCCGCTGAGTGCTAGTTCGTGCTAGTTATAGCTACCGATACTCAATCTATAAGCCGGCCTCTCCCTCTTGAGCACATTCCTCCTCTTCCTCTGGCTTCCCCATACATCAACCTCGGCTACCTGGCGTTTTCTGGAAGTACCGCGGAAGGACGTGGCCGCATTTTGGATGTGCGGGAACTTG
>QLOS01005247.1:0-16978 GCA_003313725.1 Russula sp. MG48 | reverse complement strand
GCCTATTTAGGCTGACAAGGTCGGGATAACCTGGAATACCTAGTTATGTAACTTTTGCTGATGTCTGTGATCAGCCCATCTCGCTCTACTTACCCCACGTTTCACACCAGTTACAAGCACCTCGCACCGTGGCAGGAACACATTGTAAACGCCATCCACCATGCGTTCTGGCTGGAGCTTAGTTCACCATGCTGTCTTGTATCTTTTACAGTTCAATTTTTTGTCTATCCTACTACGTCTACATCGCTTTTTCCTACAAACAAGGCGAACCATCTGAAGATTTCATAATGTTTCGAGCTGAAACAAAGACAGGTGATCATCACGCGCGTCATATTGTAAACTTACCTACTATTCTTGTTCAAACACGGTGACTCTCATCAGGAAAGATCACCTTTCTATGCCTCGCCTATCGTCATCAATACTATCTGATCAAACCACGGGATGGGAAGATGTGCACATCGCTTCAGCGCATGGAATACGCCAACCTAGTCCGTCCGGGGTAAACGATAATCCTTGCTGCTATCACAAGCCACGGCGTCGACCACTTGTCCACATGGTCTGTCACGTAGAAATTTTCAACCGCCTCTCTCGCTTAGTCATCTCAAGGACAGTTACCCATTCATAGTTGAGCTGTATTAGCAGTCAGCCAATCATGGGACCCGGTGAGAGATAGTGTTATGGTCGTCCACAAAGAAAAGGTTATAGTGGGGTAGCATTGTGGCACAGGAGTCTGTCGACCCTGGCAGCAAAAACCTCCGGAAGGCGGTCTAGCCAAGTCTTAGTCATCATCTGACTCCTATTTATTGTGTGAATCATGTGTCTGAAATCCAGTTTACAGTGTACTCGAAATTTCAATCATTTTTAGTGAACATTGCCTGAAGTTGTGGGCAATGCAGTCCCAATTCCCATTGCCGTATTCATGCACCGAAACAATAAAAGTGTATTTTGAATATCGTCGCTATAGTACTGTACCGGTACCTGCTCACCAGACTCGCCCATCAAAGCCGCATACTGTACACACATTGCACACTCAGTAAAGGGTCAAAGCGAACAGAAAAGAAAAGTACCAATTTATTCAACAGTTGAACCACAATAACAGTACTCCCACCAGTGACGAAGTGGCGAGCGAGGCGCGTATGAATCCCGGGCCCATGACCTGCAACCATAGCATGCATCATGAGGACTTGTGACTCATCGGCGTCAGTGCCAGTGCGTAGGCCCTCTGAGCCGCAGTGCGCGAGGCACTCAAAGTGCATCATTTTCTTTGTGCTGACGCGTCGATGTGATCTGGTACACTGCTAGAGACTGTCGTCGTACGATAACCTGCCGCAGCAGCGCATCGGCGAAATCCTATGTGCGCGGAGCTACACTATAAGGCGAGATTGCGAGTGCCGTCGGTGTCGGCGTCATACGTGGGCTCAGTGTCCGTACGTCGCACTACACTTTCCCTTAACTTTCGCTGACGCGGAGAGTGGGCCGCAGCCGGAGCCCATTTCTCTCGGGATGTGGTACGTGTTTCATACTGACGGCAGTCTGAGCGCCCAAGCTGCAGCTTACTATGGGCGATCGGTACTACTGAGGAGCCCGCATCAATGACCTGCAGACGCAGATCCAACTCAAAACAACACTCAGTCGAACGAGACCTTGCGCAAGGTCGCGGGTGATATCACCTACGTTGCCGCGGGCGGCTTCGACCGTGCGTCAGCTACCAGCGCAGTGGAGAAGTACGGCGGTCTGATGGCCTTTGGCCGTCATTTCATTGCGAACGTGAGTGCTCTCGTTTCAATTACGGGGGGCCTGGAAATGGGTCCTCACATGAGCATACTACCACAGCCCGATCCTCCCTTGCGCCTGAAGGAAGGGTTCCTTTTGATACCATATAATCGCGGCACGTTCTACAGCCCGGAAGCTGCAGCTGGATATATTGACTACCCTTTCGTTGATGAAGTTGTACCTTTGAAGGCGTAGAAGCCAAACAAGCAGATACCAGATTGTATTCGAGATCCAGTAGTAATAAGTACTTAATGATTGACGGATACCAGAACGCTGAGCTGCGCGTTTGGGAGAGTGGCGCGCGAACTTAAGGGGCGACTGCCAGTGGGGGCATCCCGTGACCCTGACGTGCAGTTGAAACCGAGACATCTACCATGAGCACCTCCGGGTCATCAATCTCAGGGCGTAAGCCTTCAGAGGACCCAAATCCGCCACACGGAACGTCTAGCTCGACACCGCGCCGTCCAATTTATCAGACCGAGACGACAGGCAATTACTGGGGCGACGTGCGCGGGGCATTCAAGATGCATTATCGCCCTCCTCTCCCTTCTTTCTTTATCGTGTTGCCAGTTGTGCTAAATGCGTCGACGTGATTTGCGTATAAAACTCAGTAGGGGTTGTCGCCATATGACGACTTGCAGCGCATCGCCGAAGGGCCGTGTGCCTCTTGAGTGGGATTGCGAGTGGTGTCGGCGTCGGCGTCATACGTGGGCTTAGCGTCCGTACGTGTCCTTTCCCCCTTCCTTTTTTTTTTTTTCTTTTTTCTCCATACTGCGAACGTAGCTGGCTGACGCAGAGAGGGGGAGGACCCCCGGCGCGCCGGGACAGATCCGTTTGCGGCAAGTAATTGGGCCGTAGGGATCTTCATGCTCGTTTCTCTCGGGACGTGGTACGTGTTTTTTTTAAGTCCCCGTCTGCCCACCTAAGCTTCTGATTCCGGTGGGTGGCCGGTAGTACGAGCACGCGGACGGTTGTCTGAACGCAGGTCCATGACAGGACAATTTGCCAACGCAATATCCACGAAGAACGCCGGCGCGTACAGACTGTCGTTGAACAGCTTCCCAAGCGAATGCTCACAAAGCCCAAGGACTCCGAGACGCCCCAATGATGATGGCACCAATACACAATCGTATATTCGCTACACGAAACACATATTTACAACAATATATTTCCTGTCCCGAAGAAAATATCCCACTGTATCCTGGTAAAGTGACTGGGTGTGATATCGCAACGGTGCTTTCGAGTTGCTTTCAGTGCGACCACCCCCAAATATCTTCGTCCCAATTTTCGACCAGTCGTGGGTCGTCCTGTGCCTTCAATAAGCGAGGATGCGGACATAGAGCATTACGGGGCCGTTACATTGAACTTTGCCTGAAATAGGCTAAACCCCCCACAGAGGATGAGGACTTGTTGGGGAATATCCTTGTCGTCCTGTAGCCGTTCGCGTCGGTCATTGTAGAGCTAAGGGATGACCACCAGAAAAAGTCAGCAACCAGGTTTGACCCCTGACGGTCACACTTTAACTTGCCCACGCGGCTTCTGGGCCTCTAAATACAATACCACTTGCAACAGTCAGATCCATAAGGAGTGCATGTGTTGCGACTCACCGTGTCTGCGAGTGCGCACAGTGGAAGATAACCTGTGGTATATCTTTGGTGTCGCGAACCAAGTCGTCTAGCTTGTCTTCGAAGGTCTTCGAAGGGAGGTTGTGACAGTTTGTTATGTTTCCTCCGACGTAATCGTGACCGCGGACGTCTACGATGAGATAGTCCTTGTGAGGACGCTTGGCGCTTTTGATGATCGCGGAGAGATCCTGGAAGGGTCTGAGTTACTACGAGAGCGAAGGGCTTTTGACACAACTTACATCTCGAGAAATGTACTCTATATCTACAGGCATGTGCAATACGCGGTAATAGATAGGATTGCGTCATAACTTAGGAGTTCCGGTCCGACCACCTTTACCTTCCCACGATCACGATGGCACGGCACGGCACGGCCAAATTTAAAAGACCAATCCACTCGTCCGACTCCTCATAATATGTGACATGCATATGTAGGACCTCAGCAAGCACTACCACTCACTGGTACCTCAAGACTGCCACCCTCTCTAACTTCACCTTGAAGAATTCCCTCGTCTCTGGCAATCTAGAGGCCAAGTACTCTGACAAATTCCGCGGCCTCACCTTCACCCAGTCCTGGTCTGCCTCCAATGCACTCCGCACTCAAATCGAGCTCGAAAACCAGATTTCCAAAGGCCTCAAGCTCGAGACGACGACCATCTTCAATCTGGAGGGGAACACAAAGTCGGTCGTTGTCGGCGCTGCGTACAAGCAGCCCGGCCTGCACTCCCGCCCCGTTTTGGAGGTCTCCAAGGTTCCGCGCTCCCCCCATTTCCCTTTTTTTTTTTGGTTCTCCCAGGCTCACTCTTGCTACAAAGAGCCCTACATTCATTGCTGATGCTATATTTGGTCGTGATGGCTTCCTTGTCGGCGCAGAGGCGTTCTATAACGTCACTGAGTGCCACGTTGATAAGTACTGTACTCGCGGTCGGTTTTTGGCGCCCGAGTATGCCGTCCCTTTCCACGGCCTCTCCAACCTCACCACCTTCGCTGCGAGCTACTACCACCGTGTGAGTCCCGACGATGAGGCTGGTGCCAAGGCCGTATACGACATCAAGGCCACCTCCCCGGGTGTCGCGCTTGAGGTTGCCCATAAGTTACCAAACCTTCTGGATCGTATACCTACTGTCACCTTCCGCACGCTCCAAACCGCATCAGGCGCATAGCGCTACTGGTCGCGGCGAACCTCACGCTCCCGTAGAGCACCCCAAAAGCGCCTCTGCTTGCAGAACCTGTCAAAGTACGCCGTCTGTGCTACAGCACACCCACCCTTTGCTTTAATTCTCTGACTCGTGAGGGGACAACTACTGACACCGAAGGCACAGAGGTTCCGGTTGAAGAGGTGAAGGCGTCCATAACCCAAGCTATCGTGAGCCATCCCCGTTTCTCTGGCCTTTTTTTTTTTTATTACTGTCACTCACTGAAAAATACCTTTCGTTCTTTCTCATCAGACGCAGGATTCCCCCAAAGAAGCAGCGCAAGCTGAGGTCGAAGCTGCCGAATCCGCAAAATTCAACGACGGTGTTCCAGGTAAGACGAGCGAGGCCGAGACCAATCACGAGCAGAAAACAAGGCCCGATGCTGAGTCGAAGAAGGGCACGCTTCAGAGTGATGAGGACACGTCGCCGCAGCCAACGGACCTAGGCAAGGCGCGTGAGCAAACCACAAATGTGCGCCTGTTTCTTTTGAGTCTCGTTGGATTCCATAAATCGACAGGGTCAACTTATTAACTTCTGTGGTCGCGTTGGGCAAGTGCACCGGAGGCTGCTGGCAGTGAGAATTCCAAATGAATGCGTGCTGGTTGCGCAGCAAAAGGCGACATGGGGTTTAGACACAGTAACCGTACCCAACAATTCGTTTTCACAGCCTTTTTTTATGAATATTTTTTTTTGCGAGTTTTACACAAACCCCACAACGCATACCCAACAAAAGTTTGGTTTTTGCTGGCCAGGAGTCAAGAACCCTGACATTATCGCGACAGTGTGGATGGCTCTATAGTATCTGGCGTCCTCCCACACTAACATAGACTCGCCATAGGCCCAGGAACCACACTACTGATGTATGACTGAGTGAAATCGGGCGACGCAATGAGATAGACGCGCTTACCTCCCCGTGAGCTAAACCAAGGAAGAGGAGGATAAGAGGAGGTAACTCCAAGAGACTCCCTGTAACGTAGACCGCGAGCGCGCAAGGCCTGGCGCCACCGCAGCACCAAGCCTATCGGAACGGATGACACGAGGAAGGAACTAAAAGACGCAGAAGGCAGGCCAGCATTCGACCCTGCACCTAGCCCTGCCCGCACCACTGCGCTTTAACACCCTCCCCTACGCGAGTTGCTCCGCGTACGATTCCACCGAAGCCCTACGATACACCATGATTGCTCACTTATGGGTACGAGAGAAGGTTTAAGACAGCAGCGTCCATTGCAACGGAGTAGATTTACATCAGATCTACGTACTGGAGTAGTGCTACGTAGGGTTCTGTACCCCAAGGCGCACACAAATGGATTCGAAAAAAAAAAAAAATTCTAAGAGACCCCTCTCGTCCCACCTCCCCGCTATGTGTGAGCCCAACCATGCGTCCTCGCAATCGAGTTTAACATCGAATCGGCACCGTCCACCTCGACCGCCGTCGCTTTCCCCGCTTCATCGCCCATCCTCACAATTTCGATCCACCTGCTCAGTTCCTGGCTTTCCATGGCTCAAAGCGCTGACGATGTTTCCCAAGTAGCTCAGGTCCGACCCCAGTTGCGCTGCACCGGCCGTCGTCAGAGAACCGATGGACGGAAGAACGCTTTGCGTGACGTGCTTGATGAACGAGAAGCCCAAGGAAGAGAGCCACGCGCTTGCGATGGCCTCTGGCGTGAGGGTCGAGGTGGGCGCAGCATTAGGAATGAGTCGGGCAGCCGATGCACGGCGCCGCACATATTGGTGGTGGTTCAGCTGCGGCTGGTTCCGCGAGCGATTCTAACAGGGCAACGTCGACGTGCGGGAGCGTCTCGATGGAAAAGGCGAACACGTCAGACCCCAAAGAGGCGTGGCAGGTTGAGCAGGCCCTCGGCGGCGTGTTGTATCGCCTCACTTGGAGACAACGAGAACGTCGGCACTGCTGTATCACCCGTCGCTCCCGTGCCTCCTATTCGCCGTGGTGCTTGACCAGAACTGGTCCAAAGAGGCGAAGATTCGCCGCAACATCGAGAGCAGCGTGCGCTTTTGCAAGGATCGGCGAAGTGACCGGCCCGGGCACGCGAACAGAGTCCTGGCCGGGGAGGCAGCCATCGGGTAGATGTATAGAGTCTAGGAGGTCTCGAGGGGGAAGCGTGTCGAGTGTTGCTTCTGAAAGTAGCAGAAGCGTGCCGCGCTTAGTACCTGGTACGCTTGTACGTGGATCTTGGGCGCGAGCACGGAATGCGGTGGAAGTCCGAAGTAGCGTTCCACGTAGCTGCGGTTCGAAGACGGACAGGCGGCCACGTACACTGCGAAGGGATTCCAGCAGGTGGAGCCACACTTAGATAGTAGAGTAATCTCCAAGAGTATAATCAAGGTCAGCCAGATCCTCCGCATCGGAGCCCGTCATAACCGATACAGCTGGAGCCGGGGTAGATGGCGTGCCAGTGAACGACACTCGTGAGGCAGATGTATTTTCGGCCCCATGGCCCAGGCTTTCCGCGCGTAGTAGCGTACCTATCCCGGCGTTCTCAGCCTCCTCTTCGTCTACGTATTCTCCGCCCGAAGCCTCATCTGACGGTCCTTCCTCACCCTCATCAACATGGTCCGAAGGCGCGACCTCGGTCCTATGGTGCGAGCCGGCACTGCACTTGCGCCATCTCACGTCGCCGCCGCCGGTGGGCGTTGATGTAGAGTGTAGGACGGCGGCGTCCAGCGGCATCTCTGCGTCCAGCTCACAACACTCTTCTTCCACCTCTTCATCTTTTACGTGGACCTCAATTACCGCCTGAACAGGGCGGACCACTCGAGGGGGTGGTAGCACCTTGGTGGGTGAGTGTGGTTGGTGGTCACATTGATGCTTGTCGGCGCGTGCAGTTGATGATGATGCGGACGCACGCTGAGTGGAGGATGGCGTGGCGGATGAATCGACTGTCCGAATTGGGGCTCACTTTGGAGTGTGTGCGAGCGTAGCCTATAGTTGGACCAGGTCAGGGTAGCGATGTTGCCCGAGGAGGCATATCTGTTAAGTTAGCGGACCTGTGAAGATAACTGGCCGAGAAGGCCTGTGCGCTCTGCGTCGATTCGAAGGAATTGGTCTTTCCAGGCATTGATTTCTCCACGTAAGGTCTCCTCCAGGCACAGGCATTGACCTGAGCTTCCTGCCGGAGCTGCGTGACCAGCTCAGCTTGGTGAGTGTTCTGCATCGAACCCGTGCGTCCGTTGGAAATTTGTAAACTCGGGCAGCGGACGTGTGCCTCACCACAATCAACGCTCTATCCGCCTGCCGTGAATGCAAGCGTAAGCACAGAACGAAGGGAGATACTTGACAGAGGACGCGCCTCTGACTTCCGCTTGTCCACCCCTGCAACCCAGGCTCGTATTTGGTCTTTGCTGGCATTAATTGTTGGAGGTGCAGCCACACGCTGCGGCCGCAGTGCGTCCGAGTGCCAGTGGCTCATGGTCGTGTCTGGCCGCGTGTGACCGTGACCGCGAACTCCGAGTTGTGACTTGGATAACAAAGTCACGAGCGACACCGCGACGAGGCTACTCCGAGTCCATAATGGCCCTCAACGTCAATCATGGGGCGCAGGGATCCTTGAAATCCCAATTTTCAATCCAACGGGCTGATTCATTAAACGATGTCAACTCACAAGTTAATCGATTCCAGACCCTAGCATCTACACTACCCTTCCGACATCCGGATCGCGCTGCGATTGCCCATGATATTGCGACTTGCCACATGTCCCGCTACAAGGCGACTCAACAGAAGGGAGACCTCGAACAAGCTATCGTGGGATATGCCGAGGCGCTTTTGCGTGGAATGGATCATCCTCCCCTGAACATTTTGACTTTCGAGCACCTGACGCGTGCATTACTCACTCGTTTCAATGACTTCTTCGGAGCGAGGGAAGACCTCGACCACATTATCTCATACTTTCGCCACCTCTCCAATCTCCCGCTAGAGGTCGCCAGCATCAATCGCCTCAATGTCCTCTACGGCCTTGCCAATGCCCTCGACTGTAGATCCAAAGTTGGAGGGCGACTGGAGGACGTTGAAGACTTGATCTCGTTGCTTCGACATGTCATCACCATGGTCCCTCCAGGCACAGATCATCATCGCCTTGTCGCAAGCAACCTAGCAAATGCTTGGAGAAAAAAATATGAACAAACTGACGAGTTAGAAGACCTCGCCGAAGCTATCAGCCACCGTCGTGCGGTACTCACATCCTGTCCACTGGACCATCCATCGCGTCCTTCGTACCTCAAAAACCTTGGAGATATATTGGCGTTACGTTTTGAACGGAGCGGTGATCTGAACGATGCTCAGCACACCGCTACGCTGTATCAAGAGTCACTTGACCTCCTGGACAAGGAACACCCCGAGCGAATGTGGGTTCTCATGAACCTTGCTAACGTCCATCATGCCCGCTTCGAGAAAACAAACGACTTGGAAGATCTTGAGAAAGCAATCAGTCAGCATCGTGAGGCCCTCCTTTTGTGTCCTCCGGGCCACAGGGACAAGGACAAACTCCTGAGGAACCTTGGGACTTCGCTCCTGAGTCGCTTCGAAAACTTTGGTCGCATGGACTGTTTGAAGGAGGCAATTTCGCTTTATCGTGCCTCTCTTCGCCTCTGTCCCCGGGGTCACCCACGTCGACAACTATCTTTGCGTGGACTCGCCCACGCCATGTATTTGTGCTGCCTTCGGACACATAGAATGGAAGATTTGGAGGAATCGATTAACCTTGAACGTGAAACTTTAGCTCTCACGCCTCCAGGGCACTCAATGCGTCCGCCGGTGCTATTTAACTTCTCGGTCAGTCTTAGAACACAATATAGATGGACAGGTAACATGGGTGACATTGACGAGGGAATTGAACATCTTTATGAAGCTTCGAAATTAGTCAAATCTGGACATCCCCTTTCACGACGCATTCTCCACCGTCTTGCGGGGAACCTGGTTTACCGCTTTAAGCACCGTGGTGCACATAAAGATATCGCCGACGCAATCAAACACTACCGAACGTCCATTTCCTTGATCCCCGAAGGAAAACCAGAACTCTCCTCCATGCTCACGAACTTTGCCGATGACTTGCACATTATTTTTTCCCAGACCGGCGATGCAGAATATCTCGAGGAGTCCATTGCTTTGTATCGATCTGCCGTCGAATACCCATTCTCTGGTGTGCGTGATAGACTGAAAGCAGCTTATAACTGGACAGTCACCGCACACTCCACACGACACTCCTCAACTCTGACTGCATACCGCAAGGCACTCTCCTTACTGCAGCGTGCGATAGACTTAGGTCCCACAGTACAAACTCGGCACGAATATATCAGTGGCCGAGACATTCAGCCCCTTCGGAGTCTTTCAATGGATGCCGCGTCATACGCGATCGAGTCCCATGCCTATGAGGAAGCCACTGAGATGCTCGAACAAGGGAGAGCGCTGTTGTGGTCTGGCATGCGCAGCCTTCGCACCCCACTCGATCACCTCCACGAAGTCGACAAATCTCTAGCAGATGAATTCACAGAAATCAGTCAAGCATTGGAGGCAATAATCACTACAACCGATGTTCGTGATTTCGTGCAGACTCCCGCTCGTACGGATGACGATGATGTCGCGATTGGGAGAAAGGACACGTTCGCTCGTGACTTGGCAGAGAAACGCAGGCTCTCAGGGGAACTGGATAAGGTTGTCTTGCGGATCCAAGCACTACCAGGATTCGAGAACTTCTGGGGACCCATCTCTTTTCGTCACCTGCAAACCGCGGCTATGGGCGGTCCAGTGGTCATCATTAATCTATCCAAATACCGTTCCGATATTCTCATCGTCCGCTCCAACCAGCCAGTTGTTCATATCCCTACTCCAACGAACTTCTTCGATAGGGTTATAAACGTTGCTCTTCAGCTGTCAGAGACGCGAAAGAGTTACCGCTTGGAATCAAAAAAATATGATCGTGTATTGCGACAGACCCTGGAGGAACTGTCCGAGTTGGTGGGTCAGCCTGTTGCCAGGTGGTTAATGGAGCTGGGAATTCCAGAGCAGTCCCGAATCTGGTTGTGTCCAACTTCTGTGTTGGCCTCCCTTCCGATTCACGCTGCAGGACCAATATCTTTGCACACCAATGTGAAACGATACCTTTGTGACATTTACGTGTGTTCATACACACCGAGCCTCTCGGCGCTGATAGTGTCGAGGTCCCGCAACTTATCGGGATCTATGAGTGGACAGCCATCGTTACTCATCGTTGGACAGCCAGACAAATCCCTTCCCGGAGTGGACTCAGAAACACGCAGTATCGAATGTTTGGTTGGTGGTGGTTCTGTGACAAGGATCGCAGGTGAAGCAGCGACACCTGAAAACGTGATCACTCATCTTCCGATGCACCCTTGGGTGCATTTTGCGTGCCATGGCATGCTGAAACCGGGTCGGCCTTTCGAGTCATCCTTTCTTCTCCACAACACCCACCTCACACTCCTTCGCATCGCCAGGTCTCACCTTCCCAGTGCAGAACTTGCCTTCTTAGCAGCCTGCCACACTGCGGAACTAGCAGAGGATGGTACGCCGGATGAAGTGCTCCATCTGACTGCTGCGATGCAGTTTAGTGGATTTAGGAGCGTGATTGGGACGATGTGGGCGATGGTGGATGAAGATGGGCAAGACCTTTCAGAGTACTTCTATGGCAAGATGTTTGCTGCGGACGCGCAAGTTGCTAGCTATGAGCAGTCAGCAAGGGCACTCCGGTACGCGACTCAGAAACTGAGGACGAAAAAGGGTATCTCGCTCGAGCGATGGGTGAACTTTGTCCACTATGGAGCTTGATGAAAGAGCAGGAATGCTGGGTAGCATTAGGGTGAGTCGCTTGAAATCGCTTGACTGAGCTAGTATGACTGATGTCGTAGTAGTGCTCGACATTGTGAACACCCCCATATTAATGACATTTTCTGTTATTGTACTTGGTTCTCTGACTCGGATGTTGCTCGGTTTGCGGTGATCATCTGTACTTACTCTGTCCATTATACTTTGCTTCGATATTCTCCTCCTTGGTTATGGCCGCTCTCTATGTTACCGGTATTACATGTTCGGTATTCACCGGGTCCACCCTACTTTTCTTTGGTATCCCCCTACGTGTTGGTTATGGCTTGTCTGTATGTGACCCTGTATTACGCGAATGTATCGCCATGCTCTCTCGAAAATACCTTCCGCTCCCCGTCTCGAATGGTTCCTGGCACCCTATCTATGATCAGCCTATCTCGCTCTACTTGCCTCACGTTTTATACCAGCTCCAAGCACCTCTCATCGTGGAAGGAATATATTGTACATGCTATCCCCCATCCCCATGCGTTTCGGCTGGAACTTAGTTTGCCATGCTGCCTTGTATCTTTTACGGCTGTCAATACTACTACGTCTACATCGCTTTTCCCTACAAACAAGCCGAACCACCTGAAGATTTCATAATGTCACTTCTAGCTGAAGTAAAGACAGGTTGTCATCACGCGCGTCATATTCTACTATTCTTGTTCAAACACGGTGACTCTCATCAGGGAAGATCACCTTTATATGCCTCGCCTATCGTCCGAGTCATCAATACTATCTGATGATCAAACCACGGGATGGGAAGTTGTGCACATTGCTTCAGCGCATGGAACACGCCAATCCAGTCCGTCTGGGGTAAACGATAATCCTTGCTGCTATTACAAGCCACGGCGTCGACCACTTGTCCACACGGTCTGTCACGTAGAAATTTTCAACCGCCTCTCTCGCTTCGTCGCCTCAAGGACAGCTACCCATTCATAGTTGGACTGTATTAACAGTCAGCCAATCAGGGGACCCTGAGACGACAGGAAATTACTGGAGCGACGTGCGCGAGGCATTCAAGGTGCATTATCGCCCTACTTTCCCTCCTTCCCTTCCCTTCCCTTCCCTTCTTTCTTTACCGTGCTGCCAGTTGTGCTAAATGCGTCGACGTGATTTGGGTATAAAACTCAGTAGAGGTTGTCGGCTTGTCGCCATATGACGACCTGCAGCGCATCGGCGAAGTACCGTGTGCGCGGAACAGCCTCCTGAGCGGGATTGCGAGTGGTGTCAGCGTCGGTGTCATACGTGGGCTCAGCGTCCGTACGTGTCATCCCCCCTCCTTTTTTCTGTTCTCCGTACTGCATACGTATTGCTGACGCCGAGAGGGGGGCCCCCGCGTGCCTGGACAGATCCGTTTGCGGCGAGTAATTGGGCCGTAGGGACATTCATGCTCGTTTCTCTCGGGACGTGGTACGTGATTTTTTCCAAATATTGTCTGTCCCAGTCTGCCCGCTTACGTTTCTGGTTTCGGTGGGTGGTCGGTGGTACGAGCACGGGGACGTTTGTCTGAACGCAGGTCCATGCCAGGACAATTTGCCAACGCAATATCCACAAGGAATGCCGGCGCGTAGAGACTGTCGTTGAACAGCTTCTCAAGCGAATGCTCGCAAAGCCCAAGGACTCCGAGACGCCCCCATGATGATGGCACCAACACACAATGGTATATTCCCTACACGAAACACGCATATTTACAACAGCACATTACCTATCCCGAAGAAAATATCCCACTGTTTCCTGGTATATTGACTGGGTGTGGTATCGCAACGGTGCTTTCGAATCACTTTCAGAAGGACCAGTCGGCGGCCCAAATATCTTTGTTCTAATTTTCGACCAGTTTATGGGTCATCCTGGTGCCTTGAATAAGCGAGGACGCGGACACAGAGCGGTAGGGGGTCGTTACCTTGAACTTTGCCTGAAATTCGGTAAACCCCCCACGGAGGATGCGGACTTGTTGGGGTATATCATATATCATTGTCGTCCTGCAGCTATTTGCGTCGATCATTGTAGATCTGAGGGATGACCACCAGAAAAAGTCAGCAACTAAGTTTGTGCCCTGACGGTCACACTTTAACTTGCCCGCGCGGCTTTTGGGCCTCTAAGTACCGCTTGCGACAGTCAGACCCATATGGAGCGCGGGTGGTGCGACCCACCGTGACTGCGAGTGCGCACAGTGGAAGATAACCTGTGGTATCTCTTTGGCGTCGCGGACCAAGTCGTCTAGCTTATCTAGGAAGGTCGCCGAAAGGGCGTTGTGACAGTTTGTTATGTTTCCTCCGATGTATTCGTCATCGCGGACATCTACGATGAGATAGTCTTTGCGAGGATGCTCGTCGCTTTTGGTGGTCGCGGAGAGATCCTGGAAGGGTCTGAGTTACTACGAGAGCGAAGGGCTTTTGACATAACTTACATCTCGACTCGTACTTTACAGGCATGTGTAATTTAGACGCGCTCATAACCGTGACTTCCTGTCCGACCACGTTCGTTTTATCTTCCCACGATCACGATGACACGACCTGGCCAAACGTCGATTCGCTTGGAAGGTTCGTACGGTAATTGGTCTCTTCAAATAATATTACAGTATGTAGGACCTCGGCAGGGACTACCACTTCGCTAGTACCTCCCTCGAGGTCAAGACTGCCACTCCCTCCAACGTCACCTTCAAGGTCGACGGAACCCGTGACTCGAAGACTTCCCTCGTCTCTGCCAACCTAGAGGCCAAGTACTCTGACAAAATTCACGGCCTCACCTTCACCCAGACTTGGTCAACCTCCAACGCGCTCCGCACCCAAATCGAGCTCGAAAACCAGATCGCCAAAGGCCTCAAGCCCGAGACGACGACGACGCTCAATCCGGAGAAGAACACAAAGTCGGTCGTTCTCGGCGCTGCGTACAAGCAGCCCGGCCTGCACTCCCGCGCCGTTTTGGACGTCTTCAAGGTTCGCGTGCTCCCACCTTTTCCCTTCTCTCTGTTTTTTGTTCTCCTAGGCTCACTCTTGCTACATAGGGCACTACATTCACCGCTGATGCTGTGCTCGGTCGTGATGGCTTCCTTTTCGGCACAGAGGCGTCCTATAACGTCACCGAGGGCCGCGTTGATAAGTACTGTGCTCTACCGCGGTCGGTTTTTCGGCGCCCGAATACGCCGTCACTTTCCACGGCCTCTCCGACCTCACTACCTTCGCTGCGAGCTACTACCACCGTGTGAGTTCCGACGTTGAGACTGGTGCCAAGGCCGTATACGACACCAAGGTTACCTCGGTGTCGCGCTTGAGGTTGCCCATAAGTTACCAATCCTTCTAGGTCACCTACTGTCACCTTCCGCACACTCCAAACTGCATCAGGCGCATAGCGCTGCTGGTCACGGCGAACTCCACGCTCCCGCAGAGAACACCCCAAGAGCACCTCTTGCAGAACCGACCAAGGTACCCCGTTTGTCTATAGCACACCCACCCTATGCGTTAATTCTCTGACTCGTCCAATTCAGAATGAGGGAACAATCGCTGACGCCGAAGACACAGAGGTCCTGGTTGAAGAGGTGAAGGTGTCCATAACCCAATCTATCGTGAGCCATCCCTGTTTCTCGGGCCTTTTCTTTTTTACTGTCACTCACTGAAAAATACCTTTCGTTCTTTCTCATCAGACGCAGGGTGATGCCAAGGAAGCGGCGCAAGCTGAGGTCGAAGCTGCCGAATCCGCAAAATTCAACGACGGTGCTCCAGGACAGACGAGCGAGGCCGAGACCGATCACGAGCAGAAAACAAGGCCCGATGCTGAGTCGAAGAAGGGCACGCTTCAGAGTGATGAGGACACGTCGCCGCGGCCAACAGACCTGGGCAAGGCGCGTGAACAAACCACAAATGTGCGCCTGTTTCTTTTGAGTCTCATTGGATTCCGTAAACCGACCAGGTCAACTCATTAACTTTTGTGGTCGCGCTAGGCAAGTGCATCGGAGGCTGCTGGCAGCGAGGGTTCCCAATGAATGCGCGCTGGTTGTGCAGCAAAAGGCGACATGGGGTTTAGACACAGTAATTGTATCCAACAATTCGTTGTCACAGCCTTTTTTTTATAAATTTATTTTTTTGCGAGGCTTGTTCGAGTTTTACACAAACCCCATAACGCATACCCAACAAATGTTTGATTTTTTCTGGCCAGGAGTCAAGAACCCTGACAGTGTGGACGGCCCTATAGTATCTGGCGTCCTCCCACACTAACATGGACTCGCCATAGGCCCAGGAATCACACTACTGACGCATGACTGAGTGAAATCGGGCGACGCAATGAGATAGACACGCCTACCTCAGCGTGGAAGAGGAAGATAAAAGAAACTCCCTGTAACATAGACCGCGAGCGCGCAAGCCCGGCGCCACCGCAGCCTGGCAGCGCCAAGCCTATCGGAACGGATGACACGAGGAAGGAACTAAAAAGACGCAGAAGGCAGACCAGCATTCGAACCTACACCTACTAGGCCCGCCCGCACCACCCGCGTTTTAACACCCTCCCCTACGCGAATTGCTCCGCGTACGATTCCACCAAAGCCCTATGATCATGATACGCCACGATTGCCCACTTATGGGTATGGGAGAACGTTTAAGACAGCAGAGTCCATTGCAACGGAGTAGTTTTACATCAGATCTACGTATTGGAGTAGTGCTACATAGGGTTCTGTACCCCAAAGCGCACACAAATAGGTTCGAAAAAAAAAAAAAAACTCCAAGAGCCCCCTCTCGTTCCATCTCACCGATACGTGTGAGCCCTGCCACGCATCCTCGCAAATATCGAATCGGCACCGTCCGCCTCGACCGCCGCCGTTTTCTCCGCTTCATCGTCCTCCCTGACGACTTCGATCCACCTGATCAGTTCCTGGCATTCCACGCTCAAAGCGCTGACGATGTTTCCCAAGTAACTCAGGTCCGACCCCAGTTGCGCCACACCGGTCGTCGTCAGAGAATCGATGGAAGGAAGAACGTTTTGCGTGACGTGTTTGATGAACGAGAGACCCAAGGAAGAGAGCCACACGCTTGCGATGGCCTCTAGCGTGAGAGCCGAGGTGGGTGCAGCATTAGACACGAGTCGGGCAGTCGATGCACGGCGCGCATGCATGGGTGGTGGTTCAGCTGCAGCTCGTTCCGCGAGCGATTCTAACAAGGCAACGTCGACTTGCGGGAGCGTCTCGATGGAAAAGGCGAACACGTCGTCGTCTGCATAGACCTCAAACAGGCGTGGCGGGTTGAGCAGGCCTTCAGTAGCATGTTGCATCGCCTTACTTGGAGACAACGAGAACGTCGGCACTGCTGTATCACTCGTCGCTCCCGTGCCTCCTGTTCGCCGTGGTGCTTGACCAGAACTGGTCCAAAGAGGCGAAGATGCATAACTAGTAAGGGATTTGTGAAGAGGAGATGGCATCGCCGCCTGGAGGGAGGCCTGCACGAAATTCGCCGCAACATCGAGAGCAGCGTGCGCTTTTGCGAGGATGAGCGAAGCGACCGGCACGTGAACAGAGTCCTGGCCAGGGAGGCGGACATCGGGTAGATGTATAGTCTAGGAGGTCTCGAAGG
>QLOS01005225.1:978-12599 GCA_003313725.1 Russula sp. MG48 | reverse complement strand
CGCCTGCACGCGAGAGGTATACAGACCTCCTACCTTCAAGGGCTCAGTCACCAGCATCGCCTACGCCCCCTCCTTCGCCTGTGGAGGTATGCTCACTTGGTGGGCGTGACAAATACGGACAACTACTGGCAATGATGCACGCAGCAGGAAAAGAAGCTGTGCACAGCTGACCAGTGACCCCCCAACTCATTGTGCCACAGGCTCTGGGCACCACTGCAGGCATCAACCCCGCTTTTGTGAGTGGAGGGGGCAAGGTGCCAGTCTTCCCAGCTACATCCATATGGACTGGAGGGTTTGTCAACCCCATCAATCCCATGTTTGTACCCACTTGCCCATGGAGTGCCAGTGGGCACATACATGGCCTGCTTGTGTCACACGGAGGTGCACTGATCCATATCAGCGCTACGGCGACCAGGGGGGCCAGCACGCTGCCAACCAGCGGGGGAGGCAACAGCAGGGGCCTAAGGGGAAATCCACCCACAGTATTTGCTGGGGATAGGGCTAAAAGTGACCAATTCCTCAGAGAATTCAGAATCTATCAGATGACGAACCAATAGTGCTTTAAGGTCTGGTCCATAGGACCGGAAAATAACTGGGAACTGGACTGGACCGCACTGGGTGTAACCGGACTGCAGTTCCGGTCCGCCTCGGTTACTGGTGGTTACCGGTTACGGTCCGTCGAGATCACGCAAATGTTCATGACCGGCCATGACCGGTTACAACCGGTGTGGACCGGTCCTCGTGTGACCTCACCCTTGCGACCCACTTGCCGCCACATCATACACCCCTCTCACTCGCAAATGTGAGATCTTCTGCTTGGGATGCGTCACTATGGCCGCCATGTCGCCGCCACTACCCCTTCTCGCTCGCAAATGTGTTACAATCTCCCTTGCGGACTACGGACCGTTTTCCCTTTCTGCTTACGTCTCAGTGCTTACCTGTACCTACCCGTGCCTTGTACTGACTCCAGCCGCTTACTGTACGATATGACTCATGTGGAGTGCGTGTGACTCATGTGGAGCGATGTGGCCATCGCTCCACTACTATACTTAGCACCGGATCTTGGACTGACTCACTACCCTCGTTATGACTCAGGTAGTAGTTAGCACGTGACAGCCTGTAGCTCCCTATATAAGGAGCCTCCTTTGCGCCAGTCAAGCCTTAAGCTTGACTTAGTTTCTAAATCGAGACCCGACCTTGCTTCGACTCTTGAGCTCGCCGCTCTAAGATGCTCCCACTGCCCTCCTGCCCCTGCCTCTGTCATAGTGCTCGCTTGGCACTATCTTGCTTCACTCTCACGCCTCTCTAAGTCGGCTGCAACAACTTAGCTTTGAACACCGAAGTCACAAGTGCCCGTGACTTAGCCGTTCTACTCCGAAGAGTCTGTTTCACTCTTACGTCACCGAGGCCACTGGAAGTGTCTCGCTCAGGACCACATGCTCGTTGCCCTCGCATGTGTTCGCTCTTGCCACACACCTAGTTGCACAAGTCGTGCTCACGGCCCCTCGAGCCGTAACATAAGTCAAGCTTCCTCCTACTGCATCCCCAGGACCCGCCCTGGAAGACGCCGCCTTTGCCAAACGCCTTCAGGAACTTGCCAGACGTCGCCTCCACATAGAACGCTGGAGATCTTGCTTGGACGTTGCCATCTATAACCACAACGCCGTTTGCCACCATACCTGCCTAGGAGGAGCCACAGAAGTACACCTTTCCCTCCTTATCGAAAGAGACGTCTTCTGCCACATCGACCAAGAGTGGCAAGGAGAGTTTAATCTGCTAGAAGCTGCCCTCACGATCCTCGAACTTTCACTAACACCCTGGAGTCTGCTAGACAACGCGGATTGATTGGAGTGAGAGAAATCACGCCGGATGCCCTCTGCGATGCCATAGAATTCACGCAACACCTGCTAGATCAAGCCAGAGGTGACGCAATCCGCCACAGCCACGACTGTTACCTCCTCTGTGATAGAGGACCCAACCACCACCACCGCCTCCTAGACCAGCTCATTCGCGAGCTAGAAAGCTTCGTGCAGGAATTAAACTTCATCTGCACCGCCTTCTTCGAGACAGCAGGCTTCCCTCTCCCCTCATAAGCAACCCTGGAAGAAATCAGACTCATACTCTCTCGAGGATATAGGACAAGAGTACCTGTCAGAAGAGAAGACGACCTTCCAGACTACATCAAAGGAGAAGCCTACTGGAGAAGGAATGACACAGACGATTACTGGTGTTACCACATTCGCCTCCTCACCCCACTAGGCATCAGAGAAAGACCCATCGAGTACCTCAACGACGACTGGTACCTTATAACCTACAACCAAGGGAGCTATTGGACGCACGCAAGCGAAGTCCTAGAATTCGAACACGCCAACGAAACCGGGCTAGGACACAGCTCACTCAAACCAGAATCCCCAGAACCCATCACTGTAGATCCAGCCAGCCCAGACCGTGCCTCCTCAACCTTCCACAGCGCCAGTGAAGGAGAAGAGCCCACACCAGTCCCCCAGACCATCTCCGTCCCCCAGACCATCTCCCCGCTTGAAGAATTCATTAGCACAGGACTCCAAGACGTAGCCACGCTACAAGGAGCGCACCCACTCCTTCCAGAAACCCAAGAAATGCCCCAGCTCCTGCAAATCGCCCACGCAGCAGCCCAGCCAACCGCACCACCACCCATCCTCCAACAACTGCAGCCACCAGCACCTCCAGCAGCCCCAGTAATGGCCGCAGTCGCCCCACCAAGAAATGACAACGGAGCAACGGGAAATAAGCCCACCACCTTCAAAGGGGATCGAAGCAAAAGCGACAACTTCCTCAGGGAGTTCAATATCTACAGGATCCTCCACAGCACCTCGGAAAATGTCACTATCCCCTATAACCGCGTGGCCCTCGCCATATCCCTCATCAGAGGACCAAAGGTCGACGATTGGGGCGATGCCCAGATGAAAGCCCTCAACAACAAGGTCGCCAGACAGATTAACCCCATTGCACGAACAGACGAAGTCCTGTGGACAGAATTCGAAGATAGCTTCAAAAGGGCATTCACCGACACTGCCAAAGAACAAGAAGCCTACAGAAAACTTACGGAGCTGCGCATGCAAGGGGATGACATCGACGGGTACATCGCCAGCTTCGACCATTATGTCCTTGCATCAGGATGGTCCCCAAACGAACAAGGAACGCTAGACCTCTTCACCAAAGGACTGCGCCAAGGAATAGCGCTCAAAATCCTCGACAGAGATACGGTCCCCACGACAATAGAAGGATGGAAGGAAGCAGCACGCAAAGAAATCCAGAGGACGGCCCGGAAAACAGCAATGTTGGGACCAAACCCCAACCCCCCACGCTTCATACCACGTCCCCACTTCACCCCCAGAACCACCCCCACGCCAGCCCGGCCGAACCGAAACAACATCCCCGTCCCCATGGAGGTTGATCTTAATCACCTAGGGGGACCACTGACTGACGCAGAAAAGAAGAAGCTCATGGACGAGCGAAAGTGCTTCTACTGCAAGGAAGTAGGCCACCGAGCATACCAGTGCAGCAAGAAGCCAAAGCGACGCAGGCTGCCACCACCCAAGGCACGGACAACAGAAATAGAAGCTGCCCCCAGCATTGCGCCAGAAGACAGCGCCAGTCAGACATCACAGTCGGACCTCATTTCCCAGCTACGTTCCATGAATGCCACAGAATGCACTGCCATGTTTGACCAGATCATAGAAGAGGATCTGGATTTTTAAAGCAGCTTGATCTATCAGCCTGGGATCAAGCTTCGCAAATCTGTACCATGTATGTCTCGAATCGAAATAGTGTCAATGCCAATTTTACTTTTTCAAACATACATGGGAAGGCTGCAGAAAGAGCACTAGTGGACAGTGGCGCCACAGACAATTTCATCGACCAAAAGACCGCCAAACGACTTCACCTTACCCCACGCCTCCTCCCCCAACCACGCCTCCTGTACAACGTGGATGGATCAGAAAATCACAGTGGAAGGATAACCACCTACTGTGACCTCCTCATCAAGCAAGGAAGCACAGAGCATGTCCAATGTTTTTACTGGGCCAACCTGGGACGAGACAGAACCATCCTAGGTTTCCCCTGGTTGCATGCATTCAACCCCGTCATTAACTGGACGACCCACACCATCCAGGGAGGGCCAATCTCGCTAACAACGACGGGAAGGAAAGCCCCGGAGCAGCCCAAGACCCTACTACGCTATGCCCAAATGCTAGGACATGTGCTGGATGCCATGGGATGGGAAGAAGGAGATAGTCTCATCCTCCAGATCAACTGGACCAACATCGCCCAAGAATGGGCGATACAAGCACACCAAGAACGAAAGACTCCCACAGCCGCGGATGTCCCAAGGGAATACGCTCGACACTGGAGAGTCTTCTCGGAGAAAGAAGCACAACGCTTTCCCCCAAGCCGAGAGGATGATCACGCGATCAATCTCAAACCAGACGCCCCAGCAACGCTAGACTGTAAGGTCTACCCCCTTAATCCCAAGGAACTGATCGCCGCTGATGCCTGGATTAAAGAACAACTCGACAAAGAGTACATCCAACTATCAAAATCCCCATATGCCGCACCATTCTTCTTCATCAAAAAGAAGGATGGATCCCTCCGCCCGGTCCAGGACTACCGCATGCTAAACAGCTGGACGATCCAGGATGTGTACCCCTGCCCGATATTAACATCCTCACCAGAGATCTAGAAGGACGCGCCCTTTTCACAAAGTTCGACATCCGCTGGGGATACCACAACATACGCATCAAGGAAGGAGATCAATGGAAGGCGGCCTTCAAAATGCCACAAGGACTCTTCGAGCCCTGCGTTATGCTCTTCGGACAGTGCAATGCCCCAAGCACCTTCCAGTGAGTCATGGACAGGCTACTCCGCCCATTAAAGCTCAAGTACCCCAGGATGATCTTTGTCTACATGGATGACATCCTCATTGCCACGCCCCTGGACCACGCCCTACATCGACGGATTGTCCATGAACTCCTAGATATCCTGGAAGAAGGATCATTCTTCCTCAAACTGCAGAAATGCCTCTTCGAACAACGAAGGGTCAAATATCTGGGACTCATAATTGACGGAGAATCACTGCGCATTGAGTCTAGCAAGTTGAAGGGAATCAAAGAGTGGCCCCGCACCCTCACCAGCATTAAACAACTGCGATCTACTCTGGGAGTGCTAGGATATCAGCGCCCTTTCATCCCAGGATTCGCGGAAATCGCCCGCCCACTCACCAGTTTACTAAAGAAAGGGACCCCCTTCGTCTGGACAGACGAATGCTCAGCCGCCATGGACAAGCTCATCCACATCGTTACCAGCGATCCTGTCCTCTGGCAACCCAGCCCAGCACGGCCATACGAACTCGAAGTGGACGCCTCCCAAAACGCCACAGGAGCCATCCTGTACCAATATGACCCCCAGGGACGTCGCAGACCGGTGGGATATGACTCCAAGACATTCACTGCAACCGAGCGCAACTACCCCATCTGGGACAGAGAGTTCCTAGCCATTGTTCGAGGGCTAGAACACTGGTGCCATCTCCTCATGGGCGCACAACACCAGGTCCTTGTCATCACAGACCACAAGAACCTCCAGTACTACAGATCCCCGCAGAAAATCAACCGGAGGATCGCCCGCTACATCCTCACGCTAGGGGACTATGACATCACCCTAGTCCATCGTCCAGGGGCAACCAATAAAGCTGATGCCCTCTCCTGCCGCCCAGACTTTGATAGCGCAGGAAGCGACAACGAAGACGTCATTGCCCTGCCACCTCACCTCTTTGCTAATGCCGCAACCGCTGTAGATCTGGAGGATTGCACCCTGACAGCCCAAAAAGATCACCAACCCACGCTCGCCACATGGGCCTCCACCTACCCCCTGGAACGCCACCCTGGAGGAGGGTGGTGGCACACCGATCGCCTGGTTGTCGTGGCAGACAACGACCTTAGGAGGGGGGTAATCTCCCTCTACCATGACTCAACAACAGCCGGACACCCAGGCATCCTAAAAACGTGCCTCCTCATCGCTAGAGACTACTGGTGGCCCAATATGAAACAAATGGTCCTAGCCTACATCAAAGGATGTGCCACCTGCCAAGCCACCAAGGCCAACACCACGAAGCCAACACCACCCCTCATGCCCATCACAACTAACCCAACCGCCCTGCCATTCGAGACAATCGCCCTCGACCTCATCATTAAGCTACCTCCATCAGATGGCTTTGACTCCATCCTCACAGTAACGGACCATGATTGCTCGAAAGCCACCATCTTCATCCCCTGCAGAGAGTCCATGACGGCCCCAGAAATCGCGACGCTCTATGCCAAGAACATCTTCCCCCACTATGGCATCCCCCGGAGGATCATCAGCAACAGAGGGACACACTTTGCCTCACACTTCCCTAGAGAACTCTGTAAGTCCCTCAGCATAGAACAAAACATCAGCACAGCCTACCACCCCCAGACGGATGGCCAGTCCGAACGCACCAACCAGTGGCTAGAACAGTACCTCCGCATATACGTCAACCACCAGCAGAATAACTGGGCCTTGCTCCTACCAATCACCCAGTACGTCCACAACGCCTGGCCCAGCAGCACCACCAAGCAAGCGCCCTTCCAGCTCCTCATGGGCCATGTACCACGTGCCCACCAACCACAAAGATCCGAGAAAATGCCGACACTCCAAGAACGCCTAGACCGCATCCAAGAAGGCCGGCAATCAGTGCAGACCGCCATCACCAATGCCCAGACCCTTATCAGCTCCAGAAAGGGAGCGCGATTTAAGCCATTTGCCCAAGGACAAAAGGTCTGGCTCGAAGGGAAGAATATCCACATCACCCAACCAAGCGCAAAACTCGCTCAACAACGCTACGGTCCCTTCGCTATCACCAGGGTCCTCTCACCAGTAGTGTACCAGCTCACCATTCCTCCACAGTGGAAGCTATGCCGTGTCCACGACGTCTTCCACGCCAGCCTCCTCACCCCATACATAGAAACCAGCGAACATGGCCCAAACTTCACAGAACCGCCTCCTGACGTCATAGATGGAGAAGCAGAGTATGAAGTTGAGGCCATTCTAGAATACCGCCGATTCGGAAGAACAAAACAGCCACAGTACCGAGTCAGATGGAAAGGGTACTCTGCAGCAGAAGACATGTGGGAACCTCGGACGAACTTGAAGCATGCCATGAACCTAGTCCGCCAGTTCCACCGAGATAATCCCGCCGCGATAAGGGAGGCCTATATAAGACATGCCTTGACCGCCCTCAAAGCCCCATCCCCCTCTCTTGCCTCCACCACTCCCAGCTCGCCCCCACCTGCTTACTCATTGCTCATGTCCACCGATGGCTCGCCGAAAGACCAACAGTCTCCCCTCCAAGTCATCAACATCGCCACCCCAGCGTCGCCATCCCCGATGGAGCCCAGGACCGAGGATGACCACTTGCAGCACCGCCCAGCAACGCCCTTCGCCGCCCACATATTCACCATCAGCGACAGCAGCTCCAGCGACGATGATGACAGTAATGGAGCAAGCGGACCAAATTCTGGACGAAATTCTCCTGCTTGTGGCAGCACATCCGCCCCCAGCCTCCACTCCGCCCCAGACCTCTCAGACCACCCACTCAGCTCGGACAACTTCTGTGGAGTCTGCAACGCCCCCGTCCAGATCGATGATGGCCATGCCACCTGGAGCGCCTCCCCCATCTCGAGCCTCCCCTCAGCGCCTGCCAACCCCCCAGTACCTGCCGCTCCGCTCCCCCAGGATGGATCTCATCCGCTCGCGCCAGCTGACCCCCGCTTCAGGGGTGCGCCGCCCGTCGGAGCCACCATCTTTTCCGTACTTCCATCTGCCGACAATGACCTTGCCTGCGCCGTCCACTTTCTGCCACCAGCAGCGGTCCCTGCCCCCTCGCACTCTAGCCGTAGCTACGCAAACGTCGCCGCCACCCCCGCCTGTCAAGGAAGAGTCGCCGCCGCTGCAGCAATTCCACGCACCCACGGTAACGACGGCGGAAACCCAGGCCATGGTCAGTCGGGCAACGCGCTCGGCTACGATGGTTATCTCCTGCGATGGCATCGACTTGTTGACAACGCAGGTGAGCGGGACAATATCCTTGTCCCCGATCACAACAACAGACTAGTCCCCGCCACCTTCTACGCCCACTTCACCCGCCTCGCTGAGCCCCTCGTCCTGGGACGCCTGATGACGACGTCCCCCATCTACGCTGAGCCCCTTTACGCTAAACCCCGCCCCGACGCTCACCTCCCAGATATAGACGACTGGGACCTGACCACACTGGAGGGCAACCATCAGTACCGCCACCACGTGGACCGCCTCGTCGAAGGCCTCAACAACGCCGGCGTCGCCGCGGAAGTCCACCGCTACCGCCACCTCGTCCACAAGCTCCACGCCCAGATCGAGCAGGAGTACCACCACCTTCTGGGCACCCCTCAGCGCCGCGCCAATTACACCGCCCTCCAGCTGGATCGGGACGCTGACCTAGTACGCTGCCACCACGCGCTCAGAGACCAGCTGCGCGTCGTCGAAGTGCGTCTCCACGACGCAGCTGTCAACTCGCGCATCGGGCCCAAGCTGGACCAGATCCTCGCGCGCCCCATCCTCCCCTCCATGTCCTATTGGCTGCGGGGCCACCCCGCCACTCATCAGACCGACGTCGTCGCGCAACTCCCCGTCCATATCCCGCCCCACGTCCACTTCATGCATGAGCGCCCCCTCCCTGTCCGTGAACGTGTCGTTCACATGCTGCGCCGCAAGCGCCCCTGCCCGCCTGAGTCCTCCCCCGATGCCAACGATGCTGGCCGCACCTTGTCCGGTGAGCCCACCACCTCTGACTAACAGCGTGGCAGCTGTTCCTTAGGGGAGGGCGTACTGTTACGATCTCCCTTGTGGACTACAGACCGTTTTCCCTTTCTGCTTACGTCTCAGTGCTTACCTGTACCTACCCGTGCCTTGTACTGACTCCAGCCGCTTACTGTACGATATGACTCATGTGGAGTGCGTGTGACTCATGTGGAGCGATGTGGCCATCGCTCCACTACTATACTTAGCACCGGATCTTGGACTGACTCACTACCCTCGTTATGACTCAGGTAGTAGTTAGCACGTGACAGCCTGTAGCTCCCTATATAAGGAGCCTCCTTTGCGCCAGTCAAGCCTTAAGCTTGACTTAGTTTCTAAATCGAGACCCGACCTTGCTTCGACTCTTGAGCTTGCCGCTCTAAGACGCTCCCACTGCCCTCCTGCCCCTGCCTCTGTCATAGTGCTCGCTTGGCACTATCTTGCTTCACTCTCACGCCTCTCTAAGTCGGCTGCAACAACTTAGCTTTGAACACCGAAGTCACAAGCGCCCATGACTTAGCCGTTCTACTCCGAAGAGTCTGTTTCACTCTTACATCACTGAGGCCACTGGAAGTGTCTCACTCAGGACCACGTGCTCGTTGCCCTCGCACGTGTTCGCTCTTGCCACATGCCTAGTTGCACAAGTCGTGCTCACGGCCCCTCGAGCCATAACAAAATACGAGGTGGGGGTGGTCCCACTTCTCGGTGACACACAAAGCAGCCACGTCACCACCACCACCCCCTCTCGCTCACAAATGCGAGATGGGTGGTCCTCTCTCCTGCGACAATGCCTAGTCACTACAACCACCCCCTCTCGCTCACAAATGCGAGTTGGGGGTGGTTCTTTTACTTTGCTTGAGACGGCTGCCACATCACCGCCACTCTCACCACTCCCTCGCTCACAAGCGCGAGGTCGGGTTCTGCTGCGACACGGCTGCGGCTGCGCCTCCCTTACCTTTTTTTTATTATCTCTCACCACTGGCTAACGGCTCCCCCCACAGGTAGATGGAGAATGGCCGCCACCCTGTCTCGCTCGCAAGCGCGAGTTGGGGGTGGTTCCACTTTTACTCAAGACAGCTGCCATGTCACCCCTACCATCCCACATCGTCACCGCTGCGGTCTCCATCGCCCCATGCGAGCCGCGGCATCGCAGGTTCATCCGCATGGGTGCAGCGCGCATGCTGAGGCACGTGTCACCATCACCGTCACCACCCCGTCCAGCCTGCAACATGCGCTCGCCTGCAAGTCCATGCGCACGGGCACAGGCGCAGCACGCATGCCGAGGTGCGCGTCATTACCACTGTCACCACCCCGTCCGGCCTACGACATGCGCACGGGCACAGCGTGCATGCCGAGGCATGCATCACCACCTCCATCACCACCTCCGTCACCACCCTGTCCGGCCTGCGACATGCACACAGGCGCGGCACGCATGCCGAGGCGTGCATGACCACCACCGTCACCACCCCTGCCCGGACATGCGCACGGGTGCAGCATGCATGCTGAGGCACGCGTCACCACCGCCGTCACCGCCCCATCCGGCCTGCGACATGCGCACAGGCACAGCACGCATGCCGAGGCACGCGTCTCCACAATCGTCACCACCCCATCTGGTCGGCAAGTCCATGCGCACAGGTGCAGTGCGCATGCTGAGGCACGCGTCACCACCCCAATCCCCCTCTTCAACCATATAATACATCAAATAGATTACTGTAGTGTAGAATGTGTAGTTATATTTGAATAAAAATGATTTAATTTCAACTTCTGAGAATGAGAGAAATAATGTGCACCAAAGACTGGTCTGAACCGCATCTGGACCAGTCCTAACCGGTTATGTAAGGATTCTAGAAAAAACCGGTCGAGACCGGTTACTAGACTGGACTGGACCGCATATAACCAGTTCTATGCGGTCCAGTCCGGTTAGCGTGATTTTTCTTGAAATCTTGGACCGGTCCTGGTCCCGGTTATGCCAAAAAAGGAAAAATAACCGGACCGGACTGGACTTTGAAGCACTACGAACCATGAAAACAATACCATGAAGGTGCCATTGTATCACCTAGGACTGGCCCTGAGCTTGATTCATGGCCCACATGTCAACGATTGGGTGGAATGCATCTTGAACAACACTGATCAACACTTGAGTGTGCAAGGCAGAGCACATGCCATTACTGATGAGTACCTATGGACTGCTTTTGTCAGAGATTTCTAAGTGGCGTACATTGACACCAACCGATGCGCCAATGTGCACCAAAGGCTGTTGGGCTGCAAGATGAAAGGGGATGATCTCAACATGTACATAGCCAAGTTTGAGCACTGGCACATGTTAGCAGGGTGGGGCACAGATGATGTAGGAACCATCATGCAGTTCTGACGTGGTCTGCGTGACCTGCTGCATCGTGCCATGCTCAAGAAAGTGACCCCATGCCCAACTACACTGCTTGGGTGGCAGGATGCAGTGCGTGCACAACACAAGCTGTGGGCTGAGGTGTGCGCCAGCCTGAGCAGCTTCCAAGGCCTGCAAGCCCCCACTACCTCTAGGGCATGACACAGGTTCAGGTAACACTGCAGTTTTCGGTCACGGTTTGTCACGGGTGCAGGTGCGGTTTCGAGATTTCACACCCGAGGCAAAACTGCACCCTTATCCCACGGGTTATGGGTTCTTACGGTTTTTACTGCTATGGCTTTGTGTTTTTGCTACCAGCTATTTTGTTCTTTTTTTTGTTTGTTTTTTTTTT
>QLOS01005207.1:0-27751 GCA_003313725.1 Russula sp. MG48 | reverse complement strand
GGCTTCCGTCGTGGGACGACGACGCGGCCGACGCGGCGCCGCCCTGTATGCGGAACGGCCGCCAGGACCGCTTGTGCGTGGGTGGCGGCGTTGGCTTTGGCGCGGGAGCGGGGGGCGGTATGGGTAGCGGCGGCGTGTTGTGTCGCGAGCGCGAGTCCCGGCGTCGTCCGGACGCTTGCGAAGGCGTGGGCGAGGTCAGCCCCGGAGAGTGCCGGCGTGACTTGTGGCCTGACTTGCGGTGGCTACTGTGGCGCTTATTATCTCGATGAGGGGATCGACTCCGTGATGGCGCGATGGATGCGCCGGGCGTAGTGAGCCTGCCTGATGTGCCAGAGAGGTTAGACGAGACCGCAACGTCCTCGATGGTGGGTGAAGGTTCGCGGCGGCGGTGTGGCCGTGAGTCGGACCGATGGCGATGTTTTGACCCTGTCACGCGTGGTGGGTCCGCTGGTGCTTTAGAGGGGATCACGAGTTTTGATGGCCTGGAAGACGACCGGGGACGAGAAGACCGATCGGCGGATGGTCCGGCTTCTTTCTTTGCAGCCTCTTTCTTCACCAAAGCTGGCAACGGACGATCGTCTACGTGCGTCATCCGACGCGGATCATTAGCGTAAAAGTCGGCGTAGCTATCATACTCTCGCTCAGCCTTTGGTAATGGCTGGTTATTAGGAAGGGGCTTGACGTGTAGCAATGGTGTTTTGCGCCGCCTAGGATCCTTCGCGTAGAAGTCAGCATAGGTATCGTGCTGGGCTGCAGGGTCAGGGGAATAGTCCGGGGGCTTGACCGTGTGATGACTACTCAATTGCGAATCAGGCCGAACCTGCTCGACAGGAGAGGATGGGTCCGGGGGAGGGTCAGGGTGGATGGCGTTTATGGCATAGGAAAGAAGACCCTCTTCGGAGAATATCGACGGATGAAGCACTGGAAGTGGAACGGGAACTGGTAAGGGAGAAGACTCTCGGCTGTGTTCTGTATGACACTGTTCAGGAGAGTTGTGATCTGCGGGTGCCTCCAGCTTGGCTTCTGGATCTGGTGCTGGTGAGGGATCGATCTGGGGTTTGGGCTCGGGCTCGGGCTCACGTTCTGCCTTCGGCGCTGGCTCGGAAGGTCGCTTGGTCCCACGTTTTGATGAAGCGACAGAAGCGGAAGAGGCTGCGCGCATCTGCGCGACTTGCTCGACCCCTACCGTCTTCGAGGTAGTCAAGGTGGACGAGGGGCTGGACGACTTCTGGACGACGTCGGAGTCCTTTGGCCCTGGCTCTTCCGCTGCCTCCTCCGCTTCCTCGTCTGCGACCCACTCCTCACCCTCGTCCCGCGCAACCGCTTTCAAGAGCTCGTTCAGGACGCCCGCGGCAAGTCGAAACACGCCATCGACGCGCCCATCGATGAGCCACTTGCCGAACATCTCCCGTGCCCACACCATTTCGCGCTCGACCTCCTCACGGTCTTCACGTCTTTCCTTCTCCCTCTCAAGGCTTTCTTTTAGCTTCTCTAGGTCCTCTTCGCGCTCGTTGGCACTCCACTCCTCAGCTGGGTTCTCGTCGGCGCCATCCAACATGACCTTCACTTCGAACACGCCTTCGCGCACGAGTTGGCGCCTCGCGCGTCCGAGCTTGAGGTATTCTGCCTGTGCCCAATCCCGTATGTCTGGGTCATCCGAGTCAAGTAACAGAGCGAGGCGTCTCGCACGCCGCTCGCCCGCGGGTAGCTCGGGGAGTAGATGAGATGGGATATCTGGGGGTCCAGGTAGTCCCAATCGAGATGTGAAAGGGTCATCCGGATCCAAGGTCGTCGATCTCTCGAGATCATCGGGACAGGAGATGCGGGCGAGACGATAGGCAGCGAGGAAGGCAGAGTGAGGTTCGAGTCGGAGAGCTGGGAGCACATCGGTACGGCCGTGAATTTGGTCGGGTGGTCGGTCTGTCACGTGCAAAGTAGAGAATTAGTGACCGAGAAGGTATTGGGAAGGAGTGTTAAGCCCTACGGCAGTGCTCGCATATCTGAGGAGGGTCGTAATGTATTCCTGGGTGCTGATGTTGCGATGCAATGGAAGGTGCTCTCAGTTGTCTGGAACCGGAGGCGCTTGAACGACGAACGGAGCTCTCAATGCGGGAGGAACGGGTGCGGGAGGAAAGGACGGAGGATGATGTCACGGAAGACTGTGTAACGGATGATTCGCTGCTGTAAGTGAAATCGCTGCCCCTGATAGTGGCGGCTCTCCATCGATCAATATCGCTGTAAGAGATGCCGGACTTGCTTCCGGGACTTCGCATGGAGTAGGGGACAACGACGCCGCCATATCTGGAAGAGATAGGCGTGCGCGTGGGTGTGACGCTGCGCTTCCTCCGGCGAGACGGACTTGGTTTATTGTCTCTATCCCGCGAGGGCCCAGGGGATCTTTTACGAGTACGGGATGATTTGAATAAGCCAAAGTCAAAGAGAGTACTGATGTCCGACTCGCTGCTGTAGCTGGACAAGCTGCTGAAAGAAGATATAGACATGGCGTGTCGGAGACGCACGTTGTTGACTAGATAATCGGAGTCAACGATTTGTTCAGATGGTTAAGGAGGCGACAAGGATAAAGATATGTGTGGCGCAAGTGAGGAATCCTTGTAAAGGTGAGGCGTGGTCTGCATCGTGGGCCGTGGGAAGCGGAATTATCGTCCTGCCAGCGTCCCGCAGCCAAGCCACGTGGTGGTTAAGGCGCTTCCATTCTTTTGTTTTCCCACAAGAAATTAGTCTTCTAAATGAATCTTCTGTGCCCTCAGTGAGTGATTTGAGGGCTTTGCGGCAGTAGAACACATGGTTCACGACCTTCGAGTCCCACGGACGGTTTCATTACATTGCCCGAAGTCACCAGATATAGTTTTGAGCTTGTTGACCACTCACTCTCTACATGTTACGAATGCTACAACACACGCTTGACCGATCTCTTCCCTGGAGCGTTTTCAGATTGTTCCTTTGCACAAGGCACAGATAACTCAAACTCTATACGCACCTTAACGCCATTTATGAAGCAGCCCTCCAAATGTATGATAGATTCGTCAGCGTCATTAACAGAAATCGAACATCCCCTTCCCACGATCTATTCCACACGATCCCAAGTATGTGCCCAACGTGCGCCCGCAGATTGATGGGCTTACGAACTATCCGTGGACAATGAAGAGTACGAGATGAAGGAATTTGTTGCGGGATTTAAGGCCATGCACAAGGAGGTTACATCGTGTACGTTACAGTTCTTACGTCTTTCCTGACCATTCCCACAAACGATCCCACAGAAATGGCGGACTTCGCCCTATATGAAAATAACTAGTCGACTTTTTAATCGTACTAATTGTCATCGATCAATATGCTGTTTTTTGAACAATTCAACGTGGTCGTGAATCCGATCAGTCATAGCCTCCCCGAATAGTCAGTCTGCCCGCTTCTTAAGTCCCCTCTGTTACTTTACTCTGACATTCTGTCGTCATACTGTGGCTTAAGCACGACTGGTCATCTTTTGTAGGCGTTGCAGTTGAATCACGACCGCTGACATGTAATCAAACGACTCATGCCCCCGATATGCATATGTCGTACGTGGTCCATTGGCAAGTTCAAGCACGAGGCCTGATGAACCCATCGCGATGCTCGGTGGCATCATCAAAGGCATGCCAACATTTTAGTTGGCTTGCATGAACTTTGATTCTCCATCATGCATGACATCCTCTTCTGCGTTCCGTGCTCCCCGGCGCACGCGACGATGACCTTTATCCAGTGATGCCGCTAGCGCGACCTGGCGAGCGCGAGCCAACCGTCAAGAAGCTGAAGCATCCACCGGCTGCGCATGCCGCCCGAGCTCGCCGAGCTCATTCGCGGCGCTATATGCGTGCGGGGCCAGTCGTCCTCTCTGCCACCACCGCACGCAGTATTCACGTCCGTGTGCTCAGGAACAGCAGGTGCAGCATTGTGGCGGCAGTGGCGGGGAACCTGCGGACCGCCGCGCAGCCGGGGCAACAGCAGTTCGATTTGCACTATGGTGTCTTGGACCGAGCGAGATGGCCGAGCCCGTCGCGGAGCAGGGCGAGCTCGGGCGTGAGGACCCGCTGCTACGGGTGCTGCATCGGCTGTGCGAAATGCCGGAGCAGCTTCTTGCGGGCGTGGTCAGCACGGGCGAGATGGGCGAGCTCCTGGGGATGGTGACGTCCTGGTTCTGGAGCAGCACCTCACAGCGCACTTGACTGCCGCGAATCGGCCGCTACACCGGCATTAGGAGTAGTAGTGGCAGGTGCGCCAAGAATATGAGAACAGGTCCATATGAAGGACCAAAATGCGCCGAGACTCGACTCGATTCAGATGAGATTATATTGACCTCAGGCTGCTGCGAGTTGGGCCTGAACCTGAGATGAGCGTGGGAACAACCTTAGCACGTGCTCTTTCGTCCTAACAAATAGGCAGCGACCGGACATTGGACACTTTTAACGCTCTGAGTGACGATGGCCAGATGTGTTGATCCTGAGATCGATCTGGAAGCCCAACCGCTAGAAATTGTATCGCCAGTTTCACTGGAATTTGGTCCGTGTTGGTCTACGCTCTCTTCCTTGGCTGATTCGGACGAAAGATGGCGGCGTAGGAAATCCAACACGCGAGACGAACACACGCCAGTCAGGGCCTGGGGACGTGCTTAATCGTGCACCACCGGCGTCTGCCGAACGGGAGATCGATATCGAAGCTCAGCCAGACGTACTTAATCGTGCACCACCGACGTCTGCCGAACGGGAGATCGAGATTGAAGTTCAGCCAACTACATCGCAGGCTTCAGGTCTGTTTCTCAGCCATGGCAGTCCTTGTCGTGTGTGCCAAGTCAGATGGCTCTGACACGTCTGCCAGTACAAGAGGAGAGAACCGAGAGCCGAGAAATGAGCGTCAGTCGGTCTGAGCGGGATGAGAGCGCGCATGCTCCCAGTCATCGCGTGTCGGCACCGGTGGAGATGCATACTCAGGCACAAGGCGATGCACCTCTTCCTTGTGTGTACATTCCTTGCCATCTTTGTGGTTTCCGTTATCTCACCTGGCGTGAATGGATAGTGACAGAGAATCCAACAAGCGGCGGTAGCTTTAACCAAGAACCCCCAGTGGTGCGCATGATAGGGGACTTTGACGACAGTGCCAACCCCCTTTGGGCCCTTTACGGAAAAGAAGCTAGGAGCCACGACGAGGCCCGTATTCGAACCTTGAAGGATGATATGGACGGGGTGCTAATATTCGTCAGTTAATATTTTTTCTATCGTATCACCAACTTTAGTCATACATATGCGCGGACTCATAGGCTGGTCTATTTTCCGCCATTCTCGCCGCCTTTCTAATCGACAGCAAG
Organism: Russula sp. MG48; assembly: GCA_003313725.1. Taxonomy (NCBI): domain Eukaryota; kingdom Fungi; phylum Basidiomycota; class Agaricomycetes; order Russulales; family Russulaceae; genus Russula; species Russula sp. MG48. Next base: position 22,398 of record QLOS01005207.1, on the reverse strand, counting down.
CAGGGTTTGCAAGTGAGCCCTGCAGACCAAACCGTGTACTACCTGCAACAAAACGTCGCCGTACTCGCCCAAATCTCTCAGCAAATTTCCTCCCTCGCCCCGCAGGTCGCAATCCCTTCTACGCCGCCACCTCCTTACCCTAAATTCAACCCGCTGCCATCTGCCGTTCGCGTGAATGTTTTCTGGTTCATGGCCCTCATCTTCAGCCTCTCCGCAGGACTTCTTGCGATACTCGTCCAGCAATGGGTTTGTGATTATATGCATGTCTTTCAACGGTACAGTGACCCGCTGAAGAGTGCCCGGCTCCGGCAATACCTCCATGACGGTTCCGAAGGATGGCACATGCCCATGGTAGCGGAGGCTGTACCTGGTCTTGTCCACGTCTCACTCTTCCTATTCCTTATAGGCCTCGGCGACTCCCTACTGAATATCAACACGACCGTCGGTCTAAGTACCACTATTCCCATTGGCATCAGCGGCTTGTTCTACCTTTTTATGATGTTCGCACCGATCATATATCCCAAGTCACCATATCGGAACTCATTTTCAGGCCTTGTCTGGTGGCTGATACAACAGGGATATGGGCGAAGGTATAAGGACCGGGCAGCCTCGGGAAAATCAAGGCTTGTGAGCTCGGACATGGCTGAAGGGAAGATGCAACTCGCAATGGAAGAGACAAAGGACCGAAAGGAGAGAGATGAACGTGCGATCCGATGGTTGGTCAATAACCATACGGAGGACGCCGAAATGGAATCATTGGCCATGGCGATACCCGGCTCTTTCAACACAAATTGGGGTGTAGAGGTTTGGAAGAGGGTCTCTGAAGTCATGGAAGACGAGAACAAATTTGTAGCGGGACCGGGACCATCCACAGATATGAATACCCATGGACCTATACCATCCCTCGTCCCTACCCCACAACGTCAACGTCTCAGCATTGCTCGCAATCCAATCGGGCCCATCTTGCGCTTCGTCAGGACACGGAATGCCAATGGCCCTGTCAGCACCGCAAGAACCCACTTGGCAGATCCCCTCAATACTTGTCCAGCTTCCGTCGTCATGCCCGTTCAAGGAGAGAATGTTGTGCACGAGCTCAGCAGGCGTGTAGCTCGCCTGTGGGAGACATGCAGTAACCGTGATCTCTTCGCAAGCGACGAACAATGGCGCAAACGAACACGCGCCTGTGTTGAGACCACAGCGTCGCTCGTGTGCTGTACGAATACCAAACTAGAGTGGTTCGGAGACATCATAAAAGTGCTCAGTGACATTGGCAGCGCTGAAAATACCCGTGAACATTCGACGACCCGACTGGACCAGTCGTTCCTTGTACGGTGGACATGCCTTTCAATCGCGGTCCTTCGGCCGGCGTTAGATCAGGAATCGCTACGGGAGGAATTAGCATTTGCCGTGTCATCCTTTGCATACCTTGGGTCTCAAGATAGTACAGATGACCTCAGAAACGACGAACAGGCACTCGAGAATGCCCAGAAGATCGACGGGGATATTTGGGAGGCGCTCCAATCTATACAAGACCTATGCAGGGCATCATCCTCGGGAGCAGACTTGACACTGGAGCAACTGAGGGAGAATCTACGCAGTCACGAATCCCAGGTCGCTGATCTAGAGCGCATCAATACTAGTGTTTACACAGAACAGATCAGCTTCTACCTCTCCGCCTTTTACCATGAGCTGGACCGCGTCACTCACAAATTAGTTCGCCGATTACCGGATGTTCAATTCGATGATTCTCCTTTTGAACGTGCCAGTTTCAGCCGAGCTCTTGACTTGCTCACAGCTACTGTTGAACCACAATTGGTATTCCCACACCGCCAACTTCGAGCCTTATGCTCCCTTGGCCCTAGATTGCGCGACATCATCGAGGGGCGGAACATTGAAGATCCAGATCTCCGCAGGACACTCGACAGCCTGAAAACTGTGGGGAATGTCGACACGTGGCCGACATTTAGTAGGCGCCCAATGGAAAGGCAACTCGCTCGTTTGCAGGATATACGTGATAGTAGTGGATTTGCGATTACAGTAGAACTTTTCTTCGTCGCCCTCGGGCAACTGTTGGCCACGTCGTCGTCGGAGTCCCACCATTCGTTATTCGTCGGTACTTTCAAGTCCATCACCTCCGACTGGAAGAAGTACCGAGGTTCACGTGGGACGCAACAAGTTCTTCTTGACGTCGTTTGCGATATTGCTATGCGACGCCCTCGATATGGAGACCCTTCTCGTATCGCCTTTCCAAGCTACATTGCCGACAAGCTCTTGGTGCTGCTATGCAATGTGCTTGAAGGGCAAACGGGCTCGCATATTGACGATGTAGTAGAGAACCTTCGCACTGCGTTGCCTGACATTTATGGTGAGCGTAGGAAGTTCCTGGACAGAGCGTTAGAGGTCATCGCACAATCGCGAGCTCCTGGCAGCGTGCCACTCTTTTAATAGCCCTCCTTTTCTTTTATGAATACACGAACCTCTTCCATTGAATCACGTATTACAAATTTAATCTTTGAAATTCGCATGAGACAGGGCGCCCAACAGGTCGGGGCTTGGGAACTAAGGACAAACTTGAAATTTTGCTGATGGAGGTTTGCCAGTTGCAGTGCTGAGGGAAACATAAACTTGGTTTTCGAAATTGGCCTAGCACTTCCCACTCGCGTGGCTGCTGGCTTCTCCCTCACTGGCAGGGACCCCTGTTCCATGTGTCGTGAGGTATTGGAGGGCTTGCGCCGCAGCCGCTCTCTTGGCCATAATAATGGAATAGCCCCGGCCATAGCCAATCTCCCTCCCTCTGACTGTGGCAGCTCAGTAGCGCAATCTTTTATTTGACCGACAGACTCACATCTAGCACTGACATGGAAGATCGGTTGGTGATTTGGACCGGTTCGACTCACATCCCATGAGAGGAAAGGTCTGAGGTCTGTTGAACCCGGTGGGTGACCTTGAAGAAAATTGTTGAGTTGGACGAGATGATCTACGTTTCCCTTTCGATCTTTGGGACGCAAGATAGGTGGGGGCATTACTTACCCTGGTCCATGAGATGTGCGATGGGTACAGCCTTGAGAACTGAAGACGTGAAGTCTAGTCCAAGACCGTGACGTGGGCGGGCGACTAGCGCCTATGCGTCAGAAACTCTAGCAGTAGGCGCTGATGAGCCCGGGTGAAGAGGTACAACTTGAGGCCTGGGGTCGAGCTGTTGACAGCATCGTAGTCCCTCGGGGGATAGCAACAATGATGAGTAAAGTCATGTGGAGGCGCGACGACCCTTCATTATGTATGGAAACCCGACGTCGTTGATACTGCATGCAGAGGGACAATCAACTCGTTGGCAGTTATCACTAGCAGCTTGAAATTATTATTTTTTTAAGTCAGCATTTGCGTCCGGCATCGATTTCGCGTTTGAAAACTTCTGCGCGAGAACTCCGTCTTGCAGCTGCAAGACAGCAGCAATATTTTCTGCAATAGAGATTTTGTCGTATCCTCCGTACACCATTTTGTATATATCCCACTTTTCTGACTTGGAGTTGTCCGAGTCACGCCTCATGACACCTGAGGACCTCTCCGTCCATCTCATTGAAGTTGCAGAAGTTGCAGGGCTACTAGTACTTCTTGCCACCACAGCAGGTGCATCTGCACTCGCCTATGCCTCTTATTTTGACAAAGTTACCCAACACACATAAAGACTGTCTGGTCAGAGATGGATCGATGAAGGCCTACTTGATCTCAGAGAGTTTCCTCGCTAAATTGTCTCGCAATATGTCGATCGACAAACAAGGTAGCGAGACTAATCACGAGGGAATGTCCCTTGGAGGGATGTTGTGCGGAGATTTGCATCAATTTCCCCCGGTCGCATAAAGACCTCAGGAACGCCTTTATCATCCCACTGACCTAGCGCGCGATTCGTTGGAAACGCAAATCGGTCGCACGTTGTATGAAGAATTCGACACCATCGTGATTCTTAAACGGCAGATTCGCCGCATCACAGACAGCTGATGGCGCGAGTTGCTAAACAATCTGCGTAAAGGGCAGGTCCAACAGGAGGATCTGCAAACCCTGCGCGAGTTCAACTTATACCGCCGCATTTGCCGGTCGACAGTAATCGTTTGACTCTATGATAATCCCATGACTGAATGCACACGTAGGCCCTTGCAGGAGAACACACCTGGACGCCAGATACTGCATATAACACCAAAACTGTTCCATCAAGCACACGCGACGCACGCACGACTTCTATAGCCATAGTAAAATCTACATGACCGTGGAATGTCGGACCAGGGTGGGCTCGAAGAGCAGAGGTTGAAGGAAAGTGGGGACAGACGCACCAGGGGTGTCGATGATACAGTTCGCCCGTGGCCGGTGCCAGCCACAGAACGTTGCCACGCTCTGGATCGTGATACCTTTCCCCCGCTCAAGCCCCATACTATCCATCTCTGCCCCAACATTTATCCTTTCTTCTCACCTGCACCATGCATATAATCGTCTTAGCCGGGGGAATGAAAAGCTAGAAAAGTTGTAGTATGAAATGCGTTCGGTGAAGATTGTCTTTCCCGAGTCTATGTGGGTGGACACGCCGATGTTGCGTTGATACTTTAATCGGTGGCGGTCGGCCTCTGTGAGGTGGAATCGCTGGGCGAGCGGGGTCGCCGGGGTACGCTTGGCTGGTTGCGGCGACGGTTTCACATACACAGTAGCTGCCAGTGCAGAGGCATGACGGCGAGGAAGCGGAGAAAGGGTGTGTGGGTGTCTCTTGGGAAAGAAGCACAGTGCTGTGTAGAGACAGCATAAATAAAGTGAATGCCCTCAGGCCCGCATGTGTCTTAGTCAGCGGATCACCAGATTACTGTACAGAAGTAAGTGCACAAGTTGATGCAAGGCAAAAATAAAACAGCTGCGGTAGTGTACATGTGCATATGTCAGGGCAAAATGTCATTCTGCCTCGATCAAGAACGAGCGTGGGTAAGATGTACGCGTGACTTGCGCGATCAGAGGAAGCGGGTGAAAATTATAGTTCGTGAAATCAAGGAAGAGCATGTGGAGATGGGATGGAAACGAAGGGGTGTGTGATAGCCATGAAAATCGGTATCGTAATCTCCTCGATAACTCGGATGTTCGTGGTCGTGATGAGGACAGAGCTGGGATAGGTGTGGGTACCGGTGGAAGATGACGACATGAATAAAGACATACCATGTTCCGAATATCAGGTCGGTCTGGCTGCTCGCTGCAGCGCTCCCTACATTCCCTGGCCCACGACCACATCTAATGCGAAAAGACCGAAGGATCGACCATGGTCAGGTCCACAGGGTGTCCTGCTACCTGTCGTTCATCGATGAATGGGGTCAATATGTTCCGAGCGTCGAGTCCTCCAGAATATCCAAGCTCCTTCAGGTTAGGAAGGAGCTCCAGCGGTGGCTCTCCATCGTCAGTTTGTAGAGAATGAGCAAGTTTTCCAACGAGTTCGTTTTGCACACGAAGGGTTTCCAAGTTGCTGAACGGTCTGAGGAGTTGGCGCCACTGTGTGTGGTTGGCCTCGTTGTGCCACTCTGACGACCGATTGTGCTTTACATGGACGAGCGCGAGTCTCTCCACAGCAGAGAGTACTGGCTGAAGTGTATCGAGAATCTGGGCTGCGGATGATACCTGCCAGTCGAGGTGTCTGCACATAATCTGCATTGCGAAGGCGCAGCTCCTCTGTCCTCCAGGTTGGAACGCCACTAACTCAGCGAGATCATTGTCAAAAGCGAGTCGAACGGTGGTAAAGCTGAGGGTTTCTGATGTTTCCATGAATTGCAAGAGACGTGGGACGGTGAAGGTCAATTGATTGAAAAGTCTAACATCGAGCTCGGTGAGGACAGGGGCGCTGATCTGAGCAAGAAGGCCTTCTAGGTAAGCGCTAACACCCTTGAACGAAACCGCCCAAAGGTTAGGAAGCGTGATGTGCGTCATGAATGGGGTGTCCAATAGTTGTCTTTCAACATCACGGTTGGGAAGAGGGGAGCAGAACCGGATGGTTAGGACCTCCAGCTGGGGCATGAGTGAAAGCCGGGTGAGTAAATAACTTGGTGTGAAGTAGGCGGATGGCGGGATATCGCAAAGCACGAGAGTGACGAGGCCCAAAGTAGTCGTGAGTAATGGACATCCAATCGGAAGGGCAGCGCGTAACAGAACAAGGTGGCGTAGATGAGGTGCTTGAAATGTTCTGGGAAGTATCAAGCTTGTATCGTCTTTCCGAGACTCGATAAACAAGCGTTCCAGGATTGGGAATTGCTCATCCATAGTTGTGATGATCTCCCGCAATCTTGGGGATGCTAAATAAAGGCCAATATAATGCACACGATCGCGGTGCCTGAGCGCGAGCAAAATACCCTCTTCATCTTCCTCAGTCGTCTCACGACCTTCTTCGTGATAAAAGATGGTGAGTGGCAGGGGTGGGGAATGTGCCAACATGTTCGCTATATGCACACCATTAGTGCATAGAAGATGAAGATCTAGCTGTGATGGCGATGCAAGTATAAGATACCGCCACCATCGGCAAACCTGCGCTAACTTGTACCACCAACGTTGGTTGCCCCAATCAGAATTGGGATAGCTATTCTCAGCATATTCATCCAGCGAGACGTCTAGTCGATAGAGATGGAATATGCTGAGAAGCGCATGGTTGTTGAGCGTATGGATAGGTGAGTGTGGTATCTTCCTGGTGGGCTCTATTGATCCGCCAGTTGGTCACAATGAACAGAACAGCGACAGGGAACTCTGGGACCCACGACCTGATGCACGTTGTCCGAACTCCTCGATTGGGGGGAGATAAGTGGTGGAAGACAAGTAATCAGACTCGGACATGTCAGGGAAGTGAGTGACGACGAGGACGTCATGACTCGGAAGCCGGTGCTGTCCTTGACTCATCCTTCAAGTTCGACACCGCACCGATCCTTCGACCGGTCACGCCCTGTCACAGTCCAAAAAAGGCTCGAATTCAAACTCAGCACGGCGTGTTCGCGATAGATGCGCTGTGTGATAGTGTTTGCCAGTTAAATCTCCGACACGGCATCCATCGGCCTGCTTGACAGAGGCCCTTTTTTTATCTCGTTTTCCTTGAAACTTTATATATATAGAAAAAAGACCACTATTGTAATCAGAATGTCTACTAGAGCATATATACAAATTTTGAGCCCAATTGGGCGCATTTTGGTGAAGATATTTGAAGTGGTCGAAGGATGGGTGGATTGGGTACTGGTCGAAGGAAAGGACGTATCAGATGAATGACAGAGTGATTCTTTGATTCGATCGATTTGGCAACATGGAACAAGTTACAGGAAACAAACTACAGTACGTAGAATTTACACTATCAATGAGAAGCAAAACGAAAGTAAGCGAAATTTGTAGATACTGCAGCTTCATTCAGAGACGACAAATTTGCAAACACACCTATGACAAAGAGAACCCTCCACCGTAGGAAAAACATAGTCATTAAATGAAAGGGGTCGTTAAATAAGTCCCCACCTCACTGCCCCACAACATCAGCCGCTTCCGCCTTGATATACGCAACAATTTCCTGCATCTTCGTCAATCCATCCGGAGACAAGATGTCTAAATTCCACTGCCCCTCCAAGAAGTCGGGTGGCAAAGTACGATACACATTGGGGCGGCTGACGAAGTGAGGTGTAACTTCGCCTGTAGCCTTATCTCCACAATAAACGCGAAGGGAAGTTCCTAGCAGGCTCAACCCATACAGGCAAGGAATGGGGCATTCGTGTAGCATCTGGTCGTACCGCTGACGCATCTGGGTGTCCATCCTATGGCGCCTATCAGGTACGTTTGCCCATCTGTCGTCTTCAATCCCCGCGAAGAGAACTGGTTTCTGCTCTTGATTCAAAACCACCAGAAAGTTAGAAAAGTCTACGGCGTCACGCAGAGAAGTTTCATCGAGGACAGTCCGCAGGGCAAGGAAGAAGGTGAAGGAGCCCTCAATTATAGCGTAGTTGAAAAGCCTATCGTAAGGGCCATAATAACGAGATTCGACTGGCGCGTTTTGAATACGACTGACATTGAAGATATTGAGTAAGCCTTGCGGCCAGTTCGTATCGGTGGAGAAGGGCATGATCCTGGCATGCTTGTATCAATAATGATCTAATAATTGCGAGTCAAGGGTATACCAAGTGTTCTGGGCAGTGGGGGAGTTGAGGTTGTTTATCGTTAAAAAAAATCGGCATTTGTATCCGCAACATACACAAAGGCGCGGTCCCGGACCGAACCGGTTTTGCTAGCAGTAGCTACCACATATCATATCGATGCCTCTCCGAGCACGTGCCAGTGCACCAGTGTGCCTCGTTGATCTGCACCATGCCCAAGAGTGCCAGTGGCAGCCGCCCAGCCAACGCCGCAACCCTCAAATACCGTCGTATTCTATGACTGAGATTGGGTGTGTGGAATGGACCTGCAGGCCCAAGACCGCGCACTCAGTATCTGACAGACAATACCTGTGCTCATTTCCCGGCTCATCAGCAGATACACCATCGAGAGGAAAATCATGCAGCGTGCATCTGAGAAATGTATACTTGACGCGCCGGTCATCCCCAAGGGTTTGTCCGCCAAGCATTTTCTTTTCCGTGCGTGCGTGCGTGCTGAAAAACAGGAACATAATTCCGCAAGGAAAATTCAAGGTGGCAGTACTAAGGCCGTCGAGGCACGACAGATGATTGGGGAGATGGCTGCCTAATCAGCCGGGCTTAAAGGCGACTCGGAGCACATCGAGGCCATGCCACCACGGCTGTGGCTAAGCGCGGCGTCATCGGTGACCCCAAGATTAATACAGTATGATGCCCGACCGCTGCTCGCAAGTCTCCGTCGTGGTAGGGTTGATGCTTAGTCCGCCCACATGCGTGCTCGGGACGAAGAGCTAAACCAACAATTGCCGCTTTCCTGGCAGTGGTCCATCTCTGCACGGTGCTACAGGGGCCCGCCGAACAGTCAATCAATGCGACATAGTAACCAGCCTGAGTGCTTGAACCCGCACGTCCAGTCCTGGTGTTGCGATCACCCACGAGCAACTTGAAACGACGCGCATCGGGGACAGGGGTGACGATTACCTCGATGACGGTGACGAAACTACAAGAACACGAGCACCTTGCGCCCGTGTGTGCAAAGCGCGCATCGTGGAGCCGCCCGGGTGAACCGTCATTCAGGAACAGGTACATGTCGCTAACCTTTTTTCGCCGTTCCCCCATCGGCAGCCTGAGCACGCACAGGGAGCCCAGCCATCCGGCGGTGTCCGCAATCGGCAGCGCCAAACCGCATTTTGCCGCACGAGGGTCAGTAAAGGACGCACATTTGGGCCCTGGACTGGCTTCGTAGCTCTCAGAGACTGACTACAGTAGTACTGACTTGCCAGTGGTCGCGGAGGCCAGGCCCTGGCGCGTGCTACCTGACCTGTCTTCTCGTTCGAGTCCGAGTCTTCCTTCGATGTTAGATGGGGCTGCTCAGGCTCCCGCTAGAGCTCCGTTTCTCATTGTCCATTTGTCTGTCCGCACCACAATTGGAAGCCAGCAACGGACCCTCGGAGTCTAAGCGCCACCCTACCCTTATTTCGTGATCCTCGGCCAATTTACTGGAGGCCAGTGAAAGCTCCGAAATCCACGACGTTATGAATTTCATATCACATTCCGCGCAGAATCCGTCGTGGAGTAAAGGGTACTATTTAATTCTCCGTTGCAGCTGATGACGATCTCAGAAGATAATCGATCTACGGTAAATAGGACAATAGGAAGTTTCTCTCGTGTCAAGCACAGGTATCATAGTGATGTAATGGTAGGCTTCACAACATTATAAGTTATGTCACGGTGTTAAGATTCATACGCATCAGACCCCCGACCGGAAGAAAAAGACGAAGCTATCCACGCATCTTATCGAGTACATGCACATTGTGCGCCTTGTTCGCACCTCCGTCCTCGTGTCCGGGTCCAGTCTCTGCTCTGTGATTGCCTGCCCTATACGGACTCTCTCCAACTGGACCTGTCTTCTTTTTTTTTTCCCAGGTGACGTCGCGGTCTACGAAGCATATTAATATCACCATGGGCCAGCAACACATGTGACCGGTCCTATGGGGCTGTGCTTCGCCTCCGAGACAATGTACCCCCCCCCAGAACTCGGTTATTCGGGTAGCCAGTTCTACGGTGCTCGGTACTCTCACGGATTGGATGTTGCGGTACCAGCATGGCGAAGATCGCGCTTGTATGCCAGTGGGAATTGCAAAGCTGCCGAAAGCGAATAGATATATGGGATTCGCTCACACGGTTCGATAGTTGTTCTCTCAAAAACTAAAGATTATACCAAGGGATCAGCATCCCTGGGAAATGGGGAAATTACAATGACCACGAGCCCGCTCCGTCCCTTCGGTGCGTTCCAAACTCCATTCCAGCTTCAGCTGGAGCCGGGTGCGGGGTACGGAACAGGGTAGTTAAGGATGCCCTCCCAGTCTATCATCCGTTCTCGCATGTCGTAAATTGTCTTAGGCGAGTGTAGCAAGCCGGTTCGAAAGTACTGCAAGGCGTCCATGGCAGCCTCATTCCTGGCTTTGAAACTGTTGGGGCTCTGCCCATAGCCAATTACCTCTCCTCCGACTCCGGCAGTTCAGCAAGGAAGTTGTCGAATTTGATTAACAGACTCACATTTAACGACGGCGTGCCAGTGGGGTTGATTATTAGGACCAGTTTGCCATTTTTCCCATGAGATGTCTGAGACATTGCCTTGAGTTGAAACGTAATTGTTGCGGCCGATGACAGGATCTAAGTTTGCCTCTCAATGTTTGGTACGCAAGCTAGGAGTGAGCGTTGCTTTACCCATGAGATATGCGGTGTATGCTGCGGAACTGAGGAAGTTTAATCCAAGTTCGTCGCAAGCAGGCGAAAGCGCCCGCGAGCACAGACCAAGGCGGGGTTAGAAACTATGATAACTGAGCGCTAGTGTGAGGTTCAGTTTGCGTTGATTGTAATCGACATACAGCATGTAGTGACTCTGACAACGAAAAAATATAAAGGATGCGACGATCTCCCAGCAATGCAGCATGCACGAAAGCTTGGACGTCGTGTGTTATGTAGAGGGACATTCGACTTCTGTCGCTGTTGGAGGTGCCTCAGACTTGCACGCGCGCATTTGCCAGTGTAATGCAACCACCCTCGGCGTGCCCTGAACATACATTGCGTCATTGCTGAGCAGGCTTCGCCGAGCATGGATCTTGTATTACACTTTTATGCAGAGTGTATGTAGACCATAAAACACGGTATCGTGTATCTGTGATAGTAATAGCTAGCCACTAGTATCTGGGTAGACTCGTGATATATATGGGAACAAGAACGAGACATGCGTACATACAATAAACAGTGGGAAGTGTGCACTAAAAAAAAAGAGAACGGAGCGTACGATTGCAAATGACGTGGATGATGAGTAAACAGAGCAAAAACGAGGAAAGCAAGCAAGTCAGGCAAAGCAAAGGCACGATACGATGGATCGCCCCCGCTGTGAGCATAAAAATCCGACCAAAAGAGTGGCGCGGCTGCATACACACAGATGCGCATTTCACGCAGCGACGTCCTCTCCGAGCATATGCGCAAGCGCATCGTTGCCCTCGTCCGCCGGCGCCTCGTACACCTCGAACAGACCACCGCCCGCGTCCGCACCACCATCACGCCCGGGAGTGGCAGTAGCAGCCGCGCGGTCGACATCCTCGGCGCTCTTGCTCTTGGCGGCGGTGGAGGTGATAGACCTGCCGCTCTTCCAGCCGACGCCGCGGCCCTCAAAGACCTCCTTGCGGCGGTCGAGCAGCATGTCGAGCTCGGCGTCGCTGATGACGCTGCGCTTGCCCGCGGCCGTGCTCGACACGACCTCGATGTGCTCGCCCTCGAGCTCGAACAGCTGCGCGGCCATCTCGGCGATTGTCTGGCGCACCTCGCCGGCCTTGGCGCTGCCGCCGATCGGCACTTTGAATTTCCCTAGTACGATCGTATTTCAGTACCCAATGCACACACGCACGCACGGGAGTCAAAGGGGGGGAGGGGGGGGGGCGAACCTTTGGCGATGACCAGCGCCTCGAGTTGGCGTTTCTCCGACGCGCGCTGCATGATTTTGCTCTCGATCGTGTGTCGGCTGATCAGCCGGAAGATGAGCACGGGCTTGGTCTGTCCGATACGATGCGCGCGATCTTGCGCCTGCAGGTCCATTTGTGGGTTCTGCATTGCCCACATCATTTTTTTTTAAAAAAAAGCACGCGACTATAATTCGCGATCCACGTACCCAATCTTGGTCGTAGAACACGACCGTGTCCGCCGCGGTGAGGTTGATGCCTAGCCCGCCCGCACGCGTGCTCAGGAGAAAGAGGTGCGGCGCCCCTGGCTTGTTGCCCCCCTCCTGAAAGCGCTTCATCTCCGCACGGCGCTCCAAAGGGCTGGTCGAGCCGTCGATGCGGCATAGCGGCCATTGCTTGAACTCGCACGCCCAGTCCTGCAGTGTCGCGATTCGTCCATGAACAAAAACGAACGACGTGCGATCAGAGATAAGGAAGGACGATGTTCACCTCGATGACGTCGAGCATGGTGACGAACTGCGAGAACACGAGCACCTTGTGTCCGCGTGCGAAGAGTGCGTCGAGGAGCCGCTCGAGGACCATCATCTTCCCGCTCGCGTCGACGAGCTGCTCGTCCACGACGGGCTGCAGCGTCCGCGGATCGAGGGGCCACTCGAACAGGAACGGGTGCGAGCACACCTTGCGCAGCTGCATGACGACATTCTGCAGGTGCATGCCATTGACTTTCTTCACTGTTCTCAACGCGCACACGGTGTTCAGTAAAACCATAACGCAAGAGTTGCGGGAAAGGGAGACGCACGCTTGGTCCTGAACGCGTGCTCGGCCCCGAGCTCGGCGGCCGACTTGACCGCGGGAGTATTGCTGACCCGGCTCTTGCGGGTCCGTATGCCTACCCGGCCCGTCCTCTCGTCCTCCTCGATCTCACGTGCGATCCGCTCCCGTTCGCGTTCTCTGGCATCTTCTTTGGGTCGCGCGCCGGCCAGCAGTCCACGGATGCCACCCTTGACGACAGCATCGTACACTTCGCGCTGGCGCCCGCTCAACGGCGCGTAGAGCACGTACTCCTTTTTGGGTGGGAGTGTGCGCTCGACGTCTACCTTGAGACGTCGGAGAAGGAATGGGCGGAGGATCTCATGCAATTTGTGGATGATCATGGTGCTGCGCGATTCAGTGAGGCCGTTGGAGAGGGTTGGAATCTTGAACCTAGGAACAGCAAAGTGTAAAGAGAGGTATATGGGATGGCAAACGGTGGGCCTACGAGTCTTGGAAGGTGGCGACGTCATCGAAGACATCTGGCAAGACGAAATTGAGGAGAGACCAGAGCTCTGCCAAATTATTCTAAGACAGCCATGAGACCGCGTACAGCGAGCACATTGAATCGCGCTTACATGCAGAGGGGTGCCTGTCAAGAGCATCCTTCCAGCGCTGGGGTACTTTTTTATTTCCCGCATGAGGATCGAGTCCATGTTTTTCAAACGGTGGCCCTCATCTACGATAACCTGACACCAGTTATACTTTGCGAGGTGGACACGGTCTTTGATGATCATCTCGTAAGTCGTGATAATCACAGGGAAAGATGACAGTTGGGTGGACGGGTTCGCATCGTCGTCATCTGGCGTGACTTCCTCATCTTCTGGCTCGATAATGACAACACTTTCTTCGTCTGAATCAATGTCACGATGTCGTGAAAGGCGCCGTTTTTTGGTGGGCACTGGCTTTTTATTGGGCGATTTGTGAGATGGTGCCATGGCAGTACGCCGAAGCTCAGCCCGTTCTTCGGGAGTACCGTGGTACATACAAACGGGGATCTGTATGCAGCTTCAACTCGGCGTATCGCAGGGCAAAGCGAAAGAGTAGTAGACCTTTGGCGCGAAACGCTTGAACTCGTCGTTCCAATTGTGTAAAACGCTGAGGGGGCACACGACGAGAAAAGGTGCCTCTACTCGTACGCGCAGATACGCAATAAACGCGATCGTCTGGATGGTCTGCAGAACGACGGATCAACCCGAGGGTTTTCAAGACACTCGCTAGTCGAAACTCACCTTTCCCAGACCCATTTCGTCCGCTAGGCAGAATCAACTGAGCAAGGTACGCTCTCACGACGACGAATAGCTGGCTGTCTCACCCAAAATCCCCGAAATGCCATTCTCCCACAGGCTGATCATCCACGCAACCCCCTCGAGTTGGTAGTCTTTCAGTTTGGCTCCAGTGAGCAACGCGGGCTGCACGAAGGTGGGTCTTGGCTCGTCTGCAAGGACCCTGGCGCGCTTCAGGGTCTCCTCTCCTTCACCCTCGTCGTCACTGCCTACGCGCGGACGTTTGCCGCGTCCCGAGGCGTGCCTCCCGGTGCGCCCGCCGCGTTGGGTCTGCTTCGCTTTCGACGCGCGCTTTTGTGTCTTGGCGGCGACCGCGGCGTGTTTCTCACGGGAACGGTCCATCTGATCCTTCAGCGCTTCGGTGAAGATAGAAGACTTTTCGAGGAGTGCCTGCATGTTCATGAAGCGCGCCTCCTCGTCCTGATGAACAAAACGGGCCATGGTTGGCAATCACAAGCCGACATGGGGATGTGACGTAACGTACGGGATCGGAGTCAAGGACAGGAGGGGTGGAAGCGGCTGTGCTTGAGGTCGCTGCGGGGGTCATTACGAAGGACGGAACAGGGCTGGGTGAGACGGAAGAGGCAGTCATGGTGGTTCAGTGAGTGAGTACAATACCGCGAACGCGCTTTTCCAATAGTCGCCCGCGACGCGTTTCGGCCGGCCCTAAACACAAGTATGGTTCTGCTTATTAATGAATTTGATAAACGATATGCCATCATCTTTGCCTCCGGCTTAGATAACAGTCTGATAAGCCGTATGCTCCCATCTCTCATTCCAATATCAAGAGAGCAACCGTACATCTCACATGCGCGTACTTAATCTCAGAATGGATGCTAATACCGAGAGACCATTAACCGGGATTAGAGGCGGCCCGTTAGCGGACGCATGCAAGCGATCCACAAACCCTTGCCCTCGGGAAGTTACAAGCGTCATATTATGACTCACTGCCCCTCCGGGGCCCTCATGTAGGCAGTGTAATTTCTTCCCGCTAAAACCACGTACTAACCATACATAGCTCCTTAGGATTGCAACGTGGGCGGGGCGGTGTGGCGATTACGTTATGACCCTTAGGCACAGGTATAGCACTACCAACACAGCCAGCGGGCATGGGATCGTCGGGCCGACTTGCAAGGAGCCATGTAGAGTTTAGGTGCTGTAGGGCCCATGGAGTGTTTCCCGTCTACCGCCAAGGCAGAGAGGCACGAGGTACTTGGCCGGCGCAGGAAACAACGCAAAAAGCAAGTAAAGTAACCGGAGAGACGCTAGATCGGGGGCGATGAGGGACGAGAGTGGGATGAAGGACACGTAACCCTACACCCAAAAGGGATAATTGACTCGGCTCAGGTCCCGTTGTGGAAAGTACGTTACGCCCGGCCAGATGATTGGTGTCGGAGAGATGCGATGATGCAGTGAGAGTAAAGGGAATTTACAAGGCAAGGCGATACTCTACTCGCACGGAGGATCTGGCCCCAAAAAACATGTCTTTTTGTATATAACATGCTACATGTCATAAGTCATATGAGAAATCAATCATAGCCCCGTCAGAATTGTGCCGCCGTGTCATTAGTGGATAAAGGATACAACTTGGTACGAACCCACCGGTGTTTGCTCTCCCCCGACCCCCGACAAAGACGCAAACCTCTTGTTTGCGTTGCAACCCCACGCAACGCCTAATCTAACTAACTAGGCAATCTTTATTGGCCAATAGCCCCCTTCTCCTTTTTAGTTCCCCATGGTTCCTGCCGACGCTGGCACCTTTCGTCGTCCCCCCTTCTCCACAGAGGCCGGTGCTAGTACCGCTCTCCGTCAGTTATTTCCCCACCCCTTGCCGTTTCCTTCTAATTTTATCATTAGGCACAGCAATATCATCAGAGAATCTTGTGGCGGACCGCCGAAGCATCGCCCCGTTGAATACCTCTCTCACACCCCCTCGAGCTCAAAATACACCGTCTCCGTGGTCTTTCCCTTCCCAACCTTCCCCGTCCTCTCTTTCATCTCCTTCCTATCAACACACTCCCTCCCTAGTAGGCCAATCCAGTCATCCTAGTCCTGATATTGGTCCGGCACAATCACAATCACCGCCATCTAGCATGATCGGCCCTACTCCCACTTATTATGACCCAGATAAGGATTCCCAGCCCCAGAGCCAGGACTATTCACATTGGATAGGTCATTACAGTCAAGTATTCCCCGATACCCAACTTTACCCTCAGCCCTCTGCAGTTGACCCGGCCACTGAGCGACCCATGCAGCCACCACAACATATGGATCGGTATCAATTCGTCAATTCTCAACCTTCCTCTGATACATTTTCTTTCTTTACTCCTCAAAATCGGTTTGATGGTCGCCCTGGTCCTTCGAGGTCACAACATAACACACATACACAAGGCTGGCCGCAGACCCAAGGGCCCACTCCGGACCATCCATATATCCCCGTCGCCGGCTCGATTGTCCATCCAACCTTTACTGATACCCTGCCAGTGGCGATCCCGCCATTCACTTTCTCTGCTGAAACCGTCCACGGAGGATCAGTCCTCTCCCCTCCTTCCGAGGCAACTCTTACGTCAGCACCCCGCTCACCAGCTGTATCTGATCAGCACACTGCCACTGGCACGTCCACTACGCCTACTGCCGTCACCGTAAGCACGAGCCCAAGACAAGAAAGGCACCCATCGAATAGAAATAGGAATACCAAGCGTCGAAAGGCTGATACAGATTCGGATGACGATGAAGACATAGCGGACGCGAACATTGGTGCCAACTTACCCCGTCCAAATCGACTGTGAGTGTCTCCCGTTTTATGCTTGCCATTTCCTATGACGCTGATCTTGCCCTTCACTTCAATTTTTTTTTCTTTTTTTTTACAAATCTTTCGGTGTCACATCGACTGCGGATTTTTTTTTTCTTGAACCTGTCGAACAATTTCTTCGTCTGCATCTTTGCCCTCCCTTTTCAATCCGGGCATCTCGGGTCCATTCTAACGCCGGCTTTGGGTTGCCGCCCGCTGTCCCGAATTTTTCCCCTGCATTTTGCCCCTTCTGATCGGCGCATCCTTCGCTGTCTGCTCAGTCCCGGAGCCTGCACCTATTGCAAGCGTCTCAAGGTGGGTTCTCGCCGTTTACGAGTTGCCTAAACGGTACTGACGTCTTCCCGGAACCGGTTTCTCCTCATCTGCTTCCCGAACTGCCCGAACTGTGTTTAACCAACGCGGATCTCGTGATCTCAAACAGATGAAATGCAGCTTTCCTCCTGGCGAAAATGTGTGCAAGCGTTGCAGATCCGGTAAGCATGACTGCATTGTCGAAGGCCGAAAACCAAGGAGTGCGCCAAAGTGAGCGATCCCTCTTATCTGACCCCATTGTCGCGTCCATTTTTATGGGCGCACTTCTACGCCTTGAGAAATTGCTCCACCCTTTCCCCAATCTCACTCTCACTACCCAAGATGCCAGACCCCGCACTTTCTTCGCCTTCTATTTCTTCCTCTGATGATAAAGAATACTCATCCTTCCCCGTTAGTAAACGTGAATACCTCCTGGCGCAGTTGAAGCAGAAGGACACGATTATCGAGTCGCTCCTGAAGCAGGTGGGTCTGTCTCACGTCATGACCAACATATCTAGGCGATAATTGACAACGATTGGTGACCCTCCAGTTGCACAACCCGTATCTCGCTACCCCTCTCTCTATCGAGGCGTACCGTATGGCAACGTCTTCGGGCGACCACCACCGACAAGACGTGATCGCGTGGCTCGACCGACTCCACTCGTCCGTGCGCTCTAGCACCGTCCCGAACCCGTTCCAACTCGACGCGCGCGGGGGAAAAGGTGGCGTAAGGGAAGGTGGTGGTGGAGGTGGCGGCGGCGAATCGGACGAATCGGACGAGGACCAGACGCCACAGCAGCGCGCGGCGCTACGCCGTGCGTCGTCGGACTCGGAGGAGCCGCCAGTCTCACCCAACACGCTCGTAGATTCAGACGTCGACCCGTATCCGGACGATGCGGTGCCGCTCGGGCTCCTCGCGAAGCTGGCCATCAGCTCGTCGCAGGACGGCTCGAGTCAGGCCGCCGATAGGACTCGTGGGGACAATGCCAATGCGGACGATGACGATGTGGTACGTACACGCGTCGGCCCTGGAAAGGAAGAGAAATGGCTGATCGGGGATTTCCCTCGTGTTCTGCTGCTGATAGGGTGTCGCCAGCAAGTCGTATTTCATGCCAGGCCCCGCACAGAACCTCAGGCTGCGAAAGTCACTGATCGACAAGACGAGCGTACCAGACATTTTGGTGCATAAGCTCGTGACGCCCGACGACGTCGATAAGCTGTTTGAGATGTGAGTTTTGTGTCCCGTTTACTATGAGTGGAATGCGTACCGACCCTGTGACCGCCGCCAGTTTCTACCAACGGATAAATGTACGTGCAGAATACGTGCGACGACGAGTTCGCTTGACGTGGAATCTCACTCCTTTTGCAGCCATTCATCTCTTTGCTTGAACCCGAGCTTCACACGCCGGCCCTGACCTTTTCCCGGTGTCCGTTCCTGTTCACCGTCGGTTCGTCGCCTTTCTCCGTTTTCTCCTCGTAACTCCTCGGTGGTGCTCACGAGCTATATGTAGTCTGCGCGATCGCCTCACGCTACTCGGACAAGCCGGAGGTGTACCCGATCGCGATGCACTTTGCCAAGAGCGCCGCGGCCCATGCACTTGTTGATGGCTGGAAGTCTGTCGAACTTTGCCAGGCGTACATCCTCATGAGCATCTATGCCGTGCCCGCGCGTCGCTGGGAAGAGGATCGTAGTTGGTTGTACACAGGTCTCGCTATTCGGTAAGCACACACACCCCCGCCTCGCGTGCAGTATGCGGATAGCCAATCTTGGTGATGTCAGAATTGCGACCGATCTGAATCTTCATATCCTGCCCAAGCCGCCGACGACTAAACAGCAGGAGTTGGAGGTGCTGAATCGGACGCGGGTATGGATGATCTGCTTCAACCTGGACAAGTCGACCGCGACGCAATTTGGCAAGCCGTCGACACTCAAGGAGGACTAGTACGTCGTTTTTTCGGAGACCGGTCTTTTCCCTCGTTCGTTGGCTGATACATCGGGGAACAGTATCATGCGCAACTCGCTCCAGTGGTACCAGTCCTCCCAGTATAACCACCCCGTACGTCGTCCAGGCGCTTGGCCTTCTGCGGACGTTGTAACTCCCGGCTGACTTGCTTGTACTGACCAGTATGACGTGCACATTATCGCTTATTCCTCGCTCTTCCGCATCATCAACGGATTCCACCAAGAGGTGTTCTCGGATCCGAACGTGCCCAATGGTTTGAATCGCGCGATCGACTTCCGTGCGGTGACACTGCGGTACGATCAGCTGCTGACGAATTGCCGCGAGGAGTGGGCAGTGCGCTTCGATCGGGATTCAGACCATAACGGTGTGTAGCGCCCGCGTCTTCCTCGTGCTTTGCTGACATCTAACTAATTTTTTTTTCGGTACAAGACCCGGCTTGCGAGTTCCGCGTCAAGCTTCTGCCGTTGTATGTCCCAGAGTATTCTCCGGCCTTTTTCCCTCCCTGATTCACGCATGATAGTTACTCAAGTTACGCGAGGCTGGTCATGTTTTCGTTCGGGTTCCAAAAGGCGTTTCAGCACGGGTTCCAAGCCGATGACGAAGTCTTCTTCAACAGGGTAAGCGTCTCTTATTCGATCACGTCGTGTCAGCAGAAATGAATGGCGTCTCGGCTTCCTTTTCAGAGCTTGGAAAATGCCAAAGCTGTCGTCACCGTTCTCGTGGATTCTTTGGTGCCGACTGGTTACATACGTTTTGCTCCAGATGGTGCGTGAACCGCCCCTTGCTTTGCCCCGGTCTTATCGTAACTCTATTTTATCTAGGCTATTTCGTATTCGCCGCGTTCGCCTCGGCCTTCATGCTCAAGGTGAGTTGCTGTGCTGTGCTCTCTATCTCCGCGTGACCTCGGCTGCGTGCTGACGTAATATCGTTTTCCTTCTCTCCGCTTGTAGCTTCTGCGCCCAGAATGCGCCACGTTCATCACTCCGGGGCTCGAAGCAGAGATCTATCAAGTCATTGAGAGCCTCATCAATACTATTGGTTCACCGCACATAGCGATTGATGAACGCCACACGCCGAAGCTGTACTCGCGCTTCTTGGCTAGCTTGCTGGCAAAACATAAACGCGACGGCGCAGCACGTGGACTCATGCATCAGCAAGAACCACCAACACAACAGCCACCGGCGGGCTCAGGTCCGTCAATGTATCAGCAGCAGCAGTATCAACAAGCGCCACCGTCTCACAACCCAAGTTCGTCATCGTTTGGGGCGGGTGGCAGCGGGGCGACCACACAAAATGTGCCCTCATCAATGGCCATGGACCACGAGGCGGCCGCCGCGAATCCGGGATCCGTGTATACCAACGAGCCTATATATCCTGTCGATGCGCCACAGTTTGAGTTCGGCGCTCAGGATCAGCCAAGGGATATCCCGGGCTTCACTTTCGACACTATCTCTGCCCCTGGAAGTGACGATATGCTCGCTGCAATGCACGCGATAGACGGTTCCAACTTTTGGGAGAGCATGATGATGCCAGGGTAAGTGGGCCCGACCATCCTTGTCATTCTCGTGCCCTCATATATATATTTTTGCAGCTTCTCTTGGCCAGCGGAAGACTCGACGGCCGACGCCTTGTTTGGCAATGGGGTGCCCGTCAATACTTATCAAAACTACCAGCCTCAGCCCGCCCAGGTGCTCCTCGGCTAGACACGCTGCATCTCCCCTCTCACATTTCTTATTTTCTTTATCTCTGGTGTTTAATCTATTTCTCCCTCCTACTTCTTGTCTCCGTAACGACATTTGCAACCCTGTCCTAGTATTGCTCTATCCCTCACCCCCTCCATCACAAGTACCCGTGCATTGTCCCCTGCTCTCCCCATTTGTTGTTGTTTATGCATGTGTGTACTCTTTTTGGTTACGAATGACTGGTGCATCATTAAGGGTCGTCTTTGTATGTACGTCTGTATCTCCAGGGATCGGCGCCCGCACGAGACCTTGTCGGTAGAGAGCTTCCATTCTCTTTTCCTTACAGCAAGAGTCGTAGGTGTTGTAATCGTTGCTCTGTATGTATTTTAGTTGTCACCAATTCAGTAATACACCTCCTTCACGCTGATATTGTATGGCCTTGTTCGAATCTCAGATTAGATTTTGTCTCGTCCCACCGGATGCTCGGGTCGAGAGACGGATTCACACGGCTAGTCAGCGCTCGGTGTCAAAGACGCACATGTAAAAGCTAGGCCTCGGAAGATGTACGGCCAAGACTTACCGTGATATGTACTGTACTGTAAACAGAAAATACCCACTTTTTGTTAGTTTTATTTGTTTACAATAAATCCATTCGGCTAGTAGTTACCACTATTATCTAACTGCTAACTGGCTTCTCTGGTGGTGGTTTTTTTTGCGGTCCTTCGGAGGCGGAGGAGGCACCTCCACCGCTCACACCCGCACCCCCGGGACTCTTCTGAATCGGCAGCGGCAGCTCGAACATGCGCCCGACCCCACCCACGACGCGGCCGACGCCGAACAACAAGCCCGCGACGAGCACGACCGCGTCGACGAGGAGGAGCGTGGCCGCGCCGAACATGTACCGCGGCGCGAAGACCTTCCAGACCATCAGGTGGCGCCGGAGCCACGCGGCGCTCAGCGCGCTGCCGAGCAGGAGCGCGGCGAAGTATTGCGCCGTGCCGAGCGCCGCGCGCGTCGCGCCGAGCGTCGCTATGCGCGCTTGGCTCGTCGGACTCGTCGTCTCTTGCTCTTGCCCCTGCTGCTGTTGCTGTTCTTGTTGTGCAGAGGAGGAGGGTGCGGGGATGGGACCTGGTGCTGGACCTGGTGCTGCTGCGAGCGGGGCGACGTTCCATATGCCGAGGAGGGGCGCGGCGAGCGCCACGAGCATGGTGGGGCCAAACGTGTTGAGGACGACGAGGAGGGGCGCGAGCGGGTACGACACGGTGGGCGCGAGCACGAACGCGCTCTTCCACTGCAGACTCGCGAGCGTCGCCTGGTGCCCGCTCGCGAAGAACGCGAGCTGCGCCAGGAGCGCCAGCGGCGCTATCTCGTCGAACGTCACCGCTACCCCCTGCGTACCCGGCTGCTGCTGCTGCTGCAGTTGTAGGCGTGCCAGGGCGGCGGAAGAGGATGCGCGCAAGGCGCGCGCGTCACGCGT
>QLOS01005199.1:0-17982 GCA_003313725.1 Russula sp. MG48 | reverse complement strand
ATCAAACACATCGATGACCAACTGAGGGACGGCATCGCGTCCGACCCAGAGGAAGAGCGTCTGACCATCTTCGATCAAGAAGAGACCGTGCCTCTCTAGTCTTTCCGAGGTAAGAGGGAGCGGTGGTGGCATGATGACGCCATGCTCGCCGACAGTCCCAGCCTGCGAGATGTCAGTACACTAGCATCAATCTCTGAGAGAATGCTACCTCTGGTGGCATGTTGTGCAACGAGTAGAACGTGGGGTGGATGTATGGAATCAGGAGTTGAGACGGTAATGAGGTAAGCAGCGCTTGAGCGTAGGCCCTCAAATCTGGCGGTATCTGCGCGCTTTGACGGATACCGACGTTCTTGAGCAGACCTAGCACTAGTACGGGCAACATTCTCATATTTTCGCTGATAGCCAACTGAGCACTTGCGCCTGCACCAGCTGCGGTCATACTCGTCTTGTAAGCCTGCAAAATCTCGACAAGCTTGTTCAGCACCGCGTCACGGGCATCTTCAAGCTTATGTGTAATTGTGCGTTCTACGGCCTTGTTTGCGAGCAGTGTAGCAATGGCCACCTGGTCTGCGGATGCAAAAACCTCGGATAGATTCGATGTTACTGGGTACGCTGTGGTGATCACGCGGATGCGACGTTCACCTATTGACAAATTACCAACCGTTCGCACCAATATACACAGAATGCACAACGCACCGTAGCAGGTCGTATGCAGGATGGCAGTTTGGAAGACGACAAACGGTGAGGTGATCGTCTCTTCGATCTGCAGCTCAATTACATAGGACGTATCCTGTGGCACAGCTGGCATCGCGAGCAGGTCGGTTGAGCGTACAAAAAAGTTTCCGTGGAATGAAGACATGCGAATTCCGCGCGTTGCACGCACGCGCATGACCGCTTCGAGCATGATGGGCATAGCAAGGGCCTCGCCGAATTCATGCGCAAACTTGACCGCATCTTCAGAGCGCGCTGCATTGAAAGCAGGATAAAAATACGTTTGTCCAGAAGTGTAATGAGGAAGGCAAGCTAGGCAGCGTGTCAGACAACCGAGCTAAAGCGAGAAAATCAAACAATACCCAGTGTGGCAACGTCTTGATAGGCGGCACTGAATAAAAACATATCGACTGAAACCTGGGCGCGCGAGCATTCGATGGCAAAGGACTTGTAGAACGGAGAAGCTGTTTGTAAGAGACCAGATTCCTGTGCGGGGGATGAATAGCATTTTCAAGCGAGCGGGCGTGTACTCACCTTCGGCGTGCCCAGTATCTTGGGGTCTTCCCTGTTCTTGAGAGCACCTGCTCCGATGCTCGGAAGACTCGATGATAAAACGACGAGTTTGCCGCCAATAGGATTCTAACGGGAAGAAATGAACCCGGACTATATGCCCAACTAAGGGAAACATACGATTAACTTGAAACCAGATTGCAGCGCAGGACCCATTGCGCTGCCGATCGTGTGGTTATCGGCGAACATGTCATTGAGCCTGCCAAGGAGTGACTCCACTGCTGCTCTGCATTCACTAAGATTTACAAGCAAATCGTTGGGTTTCGGCAAGAACACATCGTCGACATCGGACATGACGAGCATAGTGCAATCTGGTGACTCGGCCTACATCCCATTACGACCCCAGTACGCGCAAAATACTGAACCAACTCACCGACATCGAGAAGAAGTAGATAGACGTGTCGTAGGCAATAATTGCAACTTTAGTGCGTTGGTCCTCATTGGGGAGCCGATCCAGGTTCTCAAGAATTGTTCGGGTGGCGGTAGCGACCATGCCTTCATTTACATTAGTGGTAGAGATCCGTTCCCGGAACAGGGTACGCACCTGACTGAATAGCATTGTGACTCACGTCGACGAGGAAGATATAGACAGCCGGCTGCGGGGGGCGGACCATGTATTCAGTCGGCGCGACGAACTCAACGACAGCGTGGTTCAGCTCGGCACGTGCCCAGCGATCCCCGGGCTGGTTCCGGGTCTGGTCCCAATCGAACAGCTGTGGGACCTCGTTCGACATGCCGCACATACAGCAGCGCCAACTACACAGAACGATCGTCTCGCAGTATGGGGGATGATTGAACCAACGCACCGATTGCCTCCGTCAATGAACTGCACATAAGGGTTGATATATGTTCGGCATCGCCTACAGCGGGCAATGATAGTATCTGATACAACGGGAACACTCTGATCTCCTTCCTTGACAGAACGGTACGGCGTGAGAATGAGACCTAAGGGGATTTTTGATTTGCCAATAATAGAAGAGGAATTGGGCATGGCGTTGACAGTACACCGTTGGTACGAATGATGCGCGTTTGCAAGAGGAGAGTTGGTCAAGCATGCGCCGGCAGGCAGCCGGATCGGTGGAGGTGGTAACTCAAGATCCCGCGGGTCGGGAGGCGAAGTGAGCAGGTTGGTGGTATAGATCTGGAAAGGTTTCTGGCCACCATTGATGCCCATCTGGCCAAACTGGTCCGCGAGCTGACCTGCATCGTAGCCAGCTACGGGTGGCTGACCATAACCAGGCGCATTTATGTATTCAGGCTCCCTCTGTTGTTGGCCGTAGTATGAAGGAGCAGTCGCTTGTTGCTGCTGCTGAGCGAACTGGTTCTCCGCGGCGAGTCCGGGAGTAAAGAGCTGTGTGCCGCTAAGGGTCGGAGGTTGTGCTCCAAGGGCGCCATAATTGGGTGCCGTAACTGCGTCGGTGCCTCCGTAGTAGGCCTGTGTTTGCCCAGGGGCATACTGCCGGCGCTTCGTAGCTTGCGTTGGTTGTGTAGGCGGAGGGGAACTTGTGGGAGCAGCTGGCTCAGGTACAGCACCTGTCTCCGGATGTTCCCACTGGGCACGCCCAGTGGCAGTCTCTGCAATATCACCATGGTTCGGATGGATGGCAACACTACGGGTTTTAGGACGCACCAACAAAAAGGTAACGCTGATTATCAGGTTCCCTGAAACGGATACTCAGAAAGACGAGGGTATAGACAAGATTGTTACTTGCCATTCGGCTGTCCATCCCTGGGGGAGTTGTTGATTGAGGTCTGCCATGAACTTGAGAGTTAAAAGATGGAAGGATAGAAATGACACTCATTACACTTGTACCTAACACGTCGCATTCCCACGGGCCTTAAACCCTCAACTGAGGTTAGGACCAGCCTTTCAGCCCGGATCTGCCATGTCTTCAGTAGATACCAGTACCTCCCCGGCTCTAGGCCCGACAGTGACAAGTGCATTACCACATCTATACGTTCATTCGACACTTTCGGTACACGGGACTGCTCATGCCGAGGACATCGAGCTCGCGAAGGCGAACACTCCACGGTCGCAGGACCTAGAAGTCGAAGCGTCCGGAACAAGTAAATCACTTAGATCTCGAGCGAGGATTCAATTCCTCTCTCTCTGCTGGACTCTCTTCCTTATTGGATGGAGTGACAGTTCCACGGGTCCCCTCCTTCCAAGAATCCAAAGCGTCTATCATGTACTGTTTTCGTGTCAGACAGAACATACATAATAAACAAAAACCCCGTTAGGTTGGCTTCGCTGTTGTCTCCATTGTATTCATAGCAAACTGCATAGTGCGCAGAAAGCGATTTACCTCTAAGGCATCGCGGTATCTAACTAGGATCGGCAGGGATTTCTCACTGGTTCCACTTTAAACATAATCTTAAACGATAAATTGGGCTTTGGGAAAGTTCGTGACCATCCTGTGATAAGCTCGACTGGAGGTAGCCAGGACCTCACCGTAGCCCTACAGGTTATTGTTCTTGGATCAGCCGCACAAATGGTTGCCTTTAGTATCCAGGCATCCGCACCGCCCTTCCCACTTTTTGTGATATCCTATGCCATCAACGGATTTGGTGCCTCGCTAGAGGATGCGCAAGCAAATGGTTTCGTGGCAAGCTACAAAGATAATTCTGCAACAAAGATGGGGATTTTACATGCTGCTTTCGGTAGTCTTTATCCAGCATCGTGTTTTCTCAACCTTACTGGCTGTGGGTGTTCAGGTGCCGGAGCCTTGGCATGTCCTCTCGTAGCGACGCAGTTCGCGCAGCGTAGCAGATGGTCCTTTCATTACCTTACTTCCCTTACGGTCGCGACGCTGAACACAATTCTTCTTATCTACGTCTTCAAGTTTAAGACTCAGGATGGTGAGTTTAATTCCCTCTTCTCTAATAATATTCAAATCTCCTTCGTTGGCGCGATTCAGAATGTCTGGCCCGGATTGGTCAGGCCACCGAGGAGAAGGAAGCGGGTGGAGGTAGCAAGTACAAGGAAATGTTTAAACTGAAGGCTCTTCACCTGCTCGCATTCTTCATTCTAGTTTATGTCGGCGTCGAGGTCACAATCGGTGGTACGTCGCCTGCGCCGCTGGCCTCTCTACGACATCATAGTCTACATCACAGGGTGGATCGTCACCTACGTGATTCACACTCGCCACGGCGGGCCATCATCCGGGTACATATCCGCTGGATTCTTTGGTGGTAAGCTTGTCATCATGATGTGACGTAGATACGATGTTCAAGCCGCACCCAGGCCTGACTGTTGGCCGAGTCGCACTTCTGTGGGTTAATAAAAAGGTAACTCCCAAGCAATTTCCCATATGTGGGCCGCTTAGAGGGCGTGCTTCTCAGATCGGCGAGCGTCTCGCGATATTTATATATATCTTCTTCGCTATCGGGTTCGTTTTCTTTTGTGAGGTGTGCTTCGCTAGCTAATACATTTACTGTACGCCCAGTCTCGAGCTCATAGTCTGGCTCGTTCCTTCTCTTGTCGGTGGTGCAGTAGCTGTTTCACTCGTTGGCGTCCTGCTTGGCCCGATATACCCCATCGTTATGAACGAATCGGGTCGCATTCTCCCGCGGTGGTTACTCACATGTTGCATTGGGTGGATTGCAGGACTTGGGCAAACTGGGTCTGCAGCGCTGCCGTTCATGACGGGCGCAATTGCAAGTAAGAGCGGAATCAAAAGTTTGCAACCTCTGTGAGCTGCTCGCTCGATCTAATCTCTGTAATGTGAGCTGATGTAAGGAAAAGACTGGTCTCAATGATGGGACTGCTCGTTGTCTTGTGGGCCTATGTACCGAAAGGACATCAACGCCAAGATTGACGATAACGCAGGCCCAGTTTTGGTGCCACTACTGCAGGGGAACGGATAGGAGGGGGTCATTACGAGGAAAGATAGGATCAAGCAAGCCAGTCAACATTGCCAGGCCTTAATCAGTAGTTGATCATGCTATGCAATACGATATCTTAGAGAACAAGCGAACGTGCCCGTTGACGTCACTTTTCTATCTTGTGTCGTTTTTATGGCGGTGGAGGCGTCCGCTTGGAAGGTCGCGGATGACGATTGAGTAAAACGCCAGTACAGCGAATGAGGGCTTCCTCCTCCTCTTTCTTTGCATCTGCACAGGCTGCCCACCTGACTTTCAGATTTTCGTCCACAAGGTAAACATAACCGATGCGACTGTTGGTCATTCCGAGAGGCTCCCGCACGTACTCCTAAGTACCGACGCATGATGTAAATGATAGTGTCAAACAGATTACGTGAGGTACGGACCATGTTCTGTCGAGAGACCAGGTATCGCGTGTGTTGATCGGGTGGAACTTTGGAACGTAGAGACGAAAGAAAAATATTAACGAGGATGGACTTGAGAATGTTCTCTTGCAAATTTATCTGAACGTATTGATACACCGGGTGTCCGTGATACAGGGCGTTGATCGATTTTGTGTAAGAGGCTGCATGTATCTCGAGTAATACAAACATCAACACTTGGAACGACTACGAGGCATAACAACACACCTCGGACATTTTCGTTGATAGCATGGCTATGACAGATACCCTACCAGCGCACATGTGCGTAGTGGACGCCTTGACGCCATTGTCTAGACGGTTGCCGACGATGTTCGGAAAATAGTGTGCTTTCTAGGCAGATGTATATATACAATTATTAATCCGTCAACTTGGGGCCAATCGTATCAGACGTACATCTTCCCGAATGAGAACTTTAGGTGCCATCCAAGTTTTCCCCCCATGCACACGAGTCATGTGGAGGTCGTAGAAGTACCCAGTCGATGCCTCCTTCACTCTAAGGCTGCGTGAGGCAATCAGCGATACACTCTGTAGAAAGGATAACACACAAATGACGCCTCCTCTCAAGTTGTTTCTCCTGGTTCAGAAAGTCTGCGCTCCTTTCTGAAAGGGTCCTAGTCTTTGCCGTCGGCACATCTGGAACGCCGAGCGGCCTTCGGAGCGGGGGTATTGCAGGTGTATCATCTGAAGTGCTTTCAGTTTTCGTGGTTTTGGTCACGCCTACTTTATCTGGCGTTTGTATGCTGTACCACCTCCGGGGCACGCGGTAAGCTGCTCGACTTGGTTCGCAGAAGCGAGCGACAAAGGACTGCATGACGTTAACGCGACGAGTTTGGCTACGCCCGGCCCTGCCATGCCACGTTACGCGTAACTTGCGAGGATTAATCAACGACTAGATCACGTGGATAGGGTTATATAAGTCAGGACGCGCCTGTGCAGAGGCGCGCTGCTCTTGCTCTATTACCTCTACCATCCCGTTGAGATATCCTCTGTAAAGGTGCATTTCGAAGAATAACCATGGTGTGTATTTTGGTGCGAATGTTTGGCGTATATTCTGACTGATGGCGTCCTTAGAGCGGAAAAGGTATACCCTTGAACGTTGGCTTGAAAATGTGTTACCCACGCGTTCTACCACAGGGAAAGCTGGAAAGTCATCGTCGGGCGGGAAGGCGAGCGCAGATAGCAAGTCTCAGTCGCGCTCTGCCAAGGCAGGCCTTCAGTTTCCAGTTGGTCGTGTGCATCGTCTTTTGAAGCGAGGCAACTATGCGCAGCGCGTAGGTGCAGGCGCTCCTGGTATGTGCGACTGGTGTCAAGGGTTTGTGACTGATATTCATGGTTTACCCCTAGTCTACCTTGCTGCTGTTCTGGAATATTTGGCTGCCGAAATCCTCGAGTTGGCTGGTAATGCCGCCCGCGATAACAAAAAGCAACGTATAGTCCCACGGCACCTGCAACTTGCTATCCGTAATGACGAGGAGTCAGTTTGCTCTTTGCCCTGTATGATGACACGCTAAACATGACCGCGTAGGTTGAACAAACTTCTTGGGGATGTCGTCATTAGCCAGGGAGGTGTCGTGCCCTTTATCAACCCTGAACTGCTACCCAGTAAATCAAAGTACGTCTCTCTATCTATGACGATTCGTCGTTATCTCATTTGGCATTCTCTAGGGTTGGCAAAAAGGATGCTAGCCAAGAGGTCTGATCGTGCCGACAACACCCTTGTTCGACCCTGTCCTGCCTTTGTACCAACTACTCTACTGTATATTAAACTACCTCGCGTCTCTTTGCATCATGAACGCAGCTCTTTGCAATCATTCCTGAAAATACCAGTCCGGCCAAATACACCAGTCCTGGATGCGCAAGCCGGCTTGCCCCCGGGCCGCGACGGCATACGGCTAGAGTTGAACCTGAACGGAGATGTCTAGTTATGACTTGTTTGACAGTCCCACATGGAGCACCCTTGAGTCCTCGACTAAGCTTGAGACGGACGGCTATACTTCTTATGCTGCTGAGCCGATCCCCTTGGGTTTGGTGGCGGGCTATGAGTGTATCTCTTTTTTCATGACTTTCGGGAGGGTTCATTTTAAATTGTGTCCCAACAAAACAACGGACACAGGGGAGAAAGGATCCGATTTATCACCAAGAGCCCTGCACTGCCCCTGCCCTGGGAATGGAAATTGCCGTTATCGGTGATCCCCGTCGTCCATTGAGGTATCTATCCCACGCTTTCTTGCCTTGTCACGGTGACTGCCATCAATCTGTACCTGCCATTCAAACACCATGCGTGCTTAGGCACTGCTTGGACACGTCGTGTCTTGTGCAGTGCCATCCGTGCCGAGCCATGTAGCATAATTCCGCAAAAGAATAGTACGTTACGACTTGTCTATGGAAAAAAAGGTACCAGTCTAGCTCAAGCCGAGATTTCGGAGAAACCTTCTCATGAAAGTATGTCGTATACGATGGTGGACCTTTTCACATTGGCTATAATGATTGCGAATCAGTGACGCGCGGGGGCCTGAGGGACACATCGTCTCTACAGTCCAGGTGCATTGCCTCCGCCGGGAGCAACCCCTATCTCAATGGAACAAGAATACTGTGATGACAGCTTGCGCCCACTACAGACCTGACGACGAGATGTATGTAATGCAGTATCCCACGCCGCCTGCATCTGTATCGGGGCACGCGGCCATCCCGTTCCCAATGTACCCTAAAATGAACGGCGCAGCAGTTGTTCCATCTATGGAGAAGACCCCAAAATACATCGGCCGCAGAATCATGGCTGTCAGCTGTAGAGACCAAACGGGCAGTTAGCATCTGCTCAGAACTACAGGATCACCACACTACGTATTGATACCATTCACCTTCAGACGACGTGATAACACAGCATCAAGGTGACATGAGTATCATTGAACGAGTGGGTAACAAACAATTCCTGATTGTTGGCGTGAGTCCTGTGATGATACAGGGCAAGTGCAGATGTTAGATATCTACGAGGAAACTGCGTCGGTATAATAAGTCATGTATAGATATACAGCTGAGTCACAGCGTCCTAGTTAGGGCGAATAAGCCTTCGTTCGTTTAGGTCTATGAGATCGTTTGGTAGCGCACCTTAGATCTCCAAATCCTGCTTCAACTGGAGTTCCAGTGACCGCATACGTTGCTCCTCTTTAGTAAGTTCGTGCACATCAGATCCGCTCTCCTCGTCTCCCAGTCTCTGGGGCACTGCGGGGAGGCCTTCACCAAGACGAAGCTCGACGTCAAATTCAATCGTTTTGGTTACTGTGACCTGTACGTCTCGTCCATTCCGGGGTACTGTGCGCATCCGCGGGGGATTACGCCGACGACGTGAGGGATACGAATCTTGGTCACTGTTGTCGGAATCAATGTCATTGCTGTGGTTGTGGAAAACGGTAAACACATTACCCTGTAATATATTGGAAGATATCTCGATAGGCCCGGGAGGATGCGATAACCCTGTATCCATGTGCATGAGCTTTCCGAGAAAAGGACGAATAAGATGAGCGTACATCAGGGTAACTGTAAACATGCGGGCGGGACCGTAAAGTTAGTTGAGCCAATGGAAGAGTTACCCG
This sequence comes from Russula sp. MG48, assembly GCA_003313725.1. Classification (NCBI taxonomy): domain Eukaryota; kingdom Fungi; phylum Basidiomycota; class Agaricomycetes; order Russulales; family Russulaceae; genus Russula; species Russula sp. MG48. Next base: position 8,807 of record QLOS01005199.1, on the reverse strand, counting down.
AACATACGATGAGGGTATTGGAACATCTACATTGGGAACGCTTTCAGCAAACAATAGACAAAGCACCTAGTACCACTAACCAGATTCCAAGCGTCTGTTAACGGAATTCGACATACAATTAACAGCATCCCAAACATGACCACCTTTACTCACCGTTGATGTTCTTGAAACTCAACGCCTGGGTAATGAAGCAGGATGAGTCGATCCGAAGAACTAGGCAGTGTTAAAGCCAAGAACGACATACCACGGACGGCAGTTCCGTCATGATAGCAGTAAGAATCCAAAGCAGGCCTTGGAAATACAGCATGTTCCACAGATGCGTCGCATTCCGCTTGTGAAGCACGCCGAGAATCATGATCCCCAACAAAACAAAATCCTGAACGAAGTTGAGCGTGATACTCCACTTGAAGTCGTCTGTACCGCTGATGGCACAAGCGTTTAAAGCAGGGGACCATTCAGTGTGACCCTGAGCAACTCGTAGAGTTAATGCTAAGGAGACATACAGAAGGCTGGAGAAAATCCACCTTCGTCACGGCTGGAAACCAAGGGATCAGAGACTCAACTATGAAACCCAGTAGGAAGCGCCTACCATAGAACGACCCAATCACATTGGCCGTTAAGAAGACCCCCGAAATCCCCACGATCCTAAGGTCCCGCCCCCATATAGCGACTCTGATCGACGATGAGGACCTTATTACACGAAAGACAGATGATAAATCACCTACCCTCGAAGCACAAGAAGAAATGAGGCGGAAGCTGCCCCAAACCATCCCATGATCTGGGAAGGGTATCGATCAGCCTCGATGTAGAAGGGGAGAAGTGAGCGTGTCGTACTAGCACAGAACGAAACCAAACCTGCGCAGGGAAGGGTGAGCACACGCATGATGTTAACAGCACAGAGCAGGAGATGTACATTACAGTTAAATTCCCTTGTAACGTTGAATCCTACGAGGCTGATGATGATGGCGACAAGGGCCAACGTCCTTGCGGCAATGTAAACGATGAACGACCATCGCCATGGCCGCCTTCCCGTGTACACTTCCCACTCGAAATCGAGAGTAGTGACGTATTCCCATCTATCCCAGATGTGAGCCAAAAGCAATCCTCTCGACGTACAGGACAACTCACAGGTACAGCCCGGCACAAGTGTGCATCACTTTCAAAAAGCGGACTTGCCAGGAATATTTCAATCTACGCTGCTACGGGAAGGCAATAGACATGGTACAAACCGCTCGTCTCCAATGCGTACTGCTCGGAAGGTGATGCCATTGTTTATGATGGGAGGCCGAGATGATTATGGGAATAGAGGAACGACGGATTGAAAAGGTGGGAGCGGAGGGGAGGGGTTATGAAAGAAAAGAGACGCACCAGAAGCTCCAGGAGGCGCCGAGCCACGGGCCTTAAGCTCACACGTCCTAGTAGCCGCAATTACGGCTAGGTCGCGTAACATGTAACGCCCGGCCAAATGAAGTACCGTGAGTACATAACACACGCAGGCCCGCGGCGGAACCTGCCAAATGCGATCTGTCAGATATGGCACCCCATGCTTCATGGGGCCAATCAAAATCTGATTTCACAAGCCGCATGGTGAGCTCGGAGCCCCTTGCCTACTGTACGGAAAAAACCACACGAGACATTCTAATGGGGTATGGCCTTGCAACTTGCAACGGCAACGGTGCTGGGACCAGCCGGCTCAGTCGCCGGCATCGATATAAAATTTGTCGCGAATAAGTGATGTGAAACTCCACAACTCCTTTTGGGATCTTGTGCCGCCCTCCCTTATATGTAAGTCTAGGCTCAAGCCTGGGCAGCGATATTTGCCGTATGCACATATGAAGACCTGCAGATTCAGGCCACCGCTCCGCGTAGTGCGACCCAGAGAAATCAGGTGCTAGCCGAGGAGCCGAAGCACGCTGTGACATCTGTGGTTAACTATAATCGCCGTGGCCAGTTGGTGGAAACAGCAGTGATGGACAATCGTGATGATGGCGCTCGAGCAGGGTCCAATCAATTGTTGTAACCAGATCGTGATCAGGACGGAATCAATCTCAGCGGAATCATTCTGCAGGCAACGATGATGATATAATCAGGTCCAAAGCCGCCCTTGGTTGTTTCAAAGTCGTCAAATCAAATTTCTTTTACCGCAAGGCTGCCGAGATGGAGCGGAGTGCCAGTTTAACTGCCACCCTCGAATGCCGCCGTGGCACCTTCTAGCAGTCGACAAGTTTCGAGAAAGCAAGCGTCAAGCCGCGGTCCTTCAATCGCAAATTCCCCGCCTTCAAGCAATAGTTTCGTTGACATTCCCTGTACCTGCGTGAGAACCCCCCTGACGTGCATCTCGTTGGGCTGTCGACCAAAACAGGTGTGAGTAGAAGGGCAAAATGCATAAGATGGATGCGTCCGTTGAAGGCTTGTTTGGAACCTGCCAGACACAGCCATGGGCGAGACTCATTAATTACAAACGACTTGGAGTGAGTCTAACCCCAAATCAACGGGAGAAGTCATTATATACTGTGTATATCATCCTCCCAGAAGTCGCAGTACACATAGATTGCCGGCGACCTGGATACACACCCCTCTCGTAGTGAGGCCCGATTACACATTATTCAGAATATAATGCCCACCTCAGATCTGCAAATCCCTCTTCATCTGGAGTTCAGTCGTATGTAGCTCCATCTCCACCTGAGACCGCATAGAAATTGTCTGTTTGAACTCGCTAAGTGGTAATCTGCCTCGCTCTTCATCGAGGCGCCGGAGGTCGACATCGTACTCCACCGTCTTGTGTACGGCGACCTGTACGTTTTGCTGGGGCCAGACATTGGCGCGACGACGACCGAGTGGATCGTGGTCACTTAAATGGACAGTTGAGAGAATGTAGCCCGAGTTGTCAGGCTGGGGAGCGTACTTTGTGATGTACTGGAATAGGTCGCGGTAAAGTCGTGTTGACATAATGACCCTTCAGAAACCAAATCAGTGAACGGCCCGTCAAGATTATGTGGGAAGAAGTTGAACGAACATGAGAACCACTATAATCGAAGTCAAGATACGCGATCAGACAATGCCAGATGGGGCCAGAAGAGATAACGAACTATGCGGCACTTGAAACATCTGTGTAGAAGAAACGTTAGCTATCTTCATGGAATACTAGCTGTCTTACTCACCAAATTCCATGCATCTGACGCAGTAGACGAGATTAAGCAATCGGGTCACGAGCTGGTGATGGCTGCAACATACCGTTCATATTCATGAAAGGAAGGATCTTGATAAGGTTAGGTTACGCATATCAGGGACACAAAAGGATCAAAGCTCTCACCACAGCAGGCACCTCTGTCGCGATGGCAGTCAGAATCCAAAAGATTCCTTGAAGGTACAGCATCCGCCAGAGATACGTCGCATTCTTTTTGTGTAGCACGCCAAGAAACATAATACAGAGAAGGGACAGGTCCACGATGAGGTTGACAAGCACGCTCCAGCGGAAACTATTCGTCCCAGTGATGGCACACGTCTGTGCAACAGGGACCCACACGGCGTGTGCCTAAAGAAGGGGTGAGTTTGGGCATCTTTGCTCGCGGGCACTAAGCGCTTACCCTCGTGGCGCCTGGGTGGATACATCTCGTAAGCCTGAAACAAAGAGAAAAAGCATCATAGAACGCACTGTAGAATGCCATGGTCACGTTCGCGGACCATATTAATACCGTGACTGCCGTGATAAGCTTGTCTCGTCCCCAAATGGCGACCCTAGATGTGAAACAGTGCCGTGAGGGGACGATCTCAAGAAAAGGTCAGATTACGGATCACTTACCCACGAAGCACGAGTAAAAACGACGCAATAGCAACCGCGAACCATGATGAAACGAGGACGCAACGGAACCAGGCCTGTGGCAGGGCCAGCCTGGTGAACATCAAACGAGGGTACTGGAGTAGCTAACTGACATTGCAATCAAACTCGGTGGTGAGGTTGAACCCGACGAAGGTGAGGGTGACGGATGCCAAGGCTAGCAACCGGGCCGTAAGATAGACGGCGAACGACCACTTCCATGGCCGTCTGCCGGTAAATACCTCCCACTCAAAGTCGAGGGTACTGAAGAACTCCCATCTGTGGTGGGCAGCTGTCAGAACCGGCTAGTGCGTGCTGTGCAGCAAGATCGAAGCGTACAGGTAAACACCGTTGAATACATGAACGATCTTGACAAGGTGAACTGTGAAGAGAGATGACGATGGTTAAACGATATCAGCTTGGCCCACAAGCGACCTCGGACACACCGTAAACCTCAAGTTCGGATGCCATGGCCTACGGAGAGTCAGACAGCAAGAGCGAAAGGAAGGGAGAAAAGTCTCGGGAAGTTGGAGACTAAGAGGAAACGAAGTTCCTCGGTGGCTTTGTACGCTTCTCTTCATGTATCCGCCGTCCAATCCGCCGTGCCTCCGCGATCATCTAGGATATTAAAAAAGCGCGGTGATGCGCACCAGATGGCGCACACAGATTAGACTAAAGGCGCTAAAAATTTGCGTAAGATTGGGGTTGGCATACGGTAACACCATTAGACGCTTAATGGTTAGCTTGCTTCCGTTCCGGATTCAATGCTAGCCTCTAAGCGGGTGACAGATAAAGCTGGGAGCAGGACATCTGTGCTTATTCATCTAGAATGAAACCAGAGCCATCGCTTCGCGGAGACCCAAGAGATAGTCTAACTGCAGAACTCGCTCTGTTGTCCACTGGAATCAAGGGACGAATCCAAGGGCACCAAGGGGCGCAATGACTCGCCGCTCAGAGGAGATGAGACCGGTGACCGTGTTTCGGATTAGTAGGTTTACTAGCGCACCGAACAACGGGTAGCAACGGCTTGACAGCTCTAGGCGCATCGAGAAGTCCTCCGTATGTGGCACCCACTCTTCCCTCCCCAAACGGTGAATGACCTTGAGGCCATTGACAAGTGAGGGAAGGCAGAAGGCAGACGCACCTGTAATGGAACAATCGGCTATTGCCGGTATGAAAGACAACGGGAGCTGTAACGTTTCTCGGGTTCTTGTCTGGTGTCACAAGCCCATCACTCGGTCCGACAATCGAGGCTTCTGTTGTTGTTGTTGTTGTAGGCCGGCATAACTTAGGTTCGGTTTCGGAAGAGCCCGTATCGGTTTGATGCGCCTCCTGCGACCAAACTGAGTCTGAGTAGCCACCTCGTCGTTGTGCTAGCACTTGCGCCGACGGAATGGAGAGGGGTTCGGGCCCCACCAAAAAGTGAAAAACTTCCGCCGGCACCCGGCTGCCACAGCGATTAACCTTAACATTGGATACCCGCAACGCAAGTACGTCAGGTTGACTTACCAACCAACTAACGAGGTGCCATCTGCCTCGTGCAGCCATGCTTGCTGTACGGAAAAAGAGGACGGCCGCCGTCCGCAGCCGCAGCATGGCATGGGAAGAAGGCCAGCAGGTCAGAGTTCGCGCCCAACTACAATCATCATCAATAAAGATGGATATTTTGGAGTTGCTTCGTTCTATTCAGTGTCTGGTGCCAGTGGCAAACCATGAGAATCAGGTCAATTAGTCGCCGTATATTGGGCCCAAGGGGAATCCTTTCATGTGGAAAAACCATGGTCACTGGCACATCTACTGAGCCCGCCACTTTATTCCCAGACGTGACTTCAGGTCCATACTGCCTGCTATGGTTGAATTATTCCACGTCCGTGAGCGAGCAAACCATCACCTCGGTTTTCCTCGGAGTTCAGAAAGAATTATCTATTCGGTTCTAGTACGACATTAAGACGAAGAAGCGGAAAATGCGCTCCTACGGCCTTCTTTTTCACTTGTGGGAGGTTCGAGAAGCCAGGAATACATAAGTTGTAGTGTACTACTGTACTGTACATTGCGCCAAGCGTGCAAAGTCAGTTAGATTGTTGGGGAATATGCGGACAATCCCAGTGCCAAGTGCCAGACAATTGTGATTGTGATCCTCATCTTTCATTTTCCACGAACGCGTTCTCTTATCTTTGTAACGGCACACTTTACTTCTTTTCCCATAGACAAGTCACTTGACCGTTCCCCGCGGAAACGAAACGATTCATTTCTCCACTTCTGGTGTTCCTTTGTTTTCTTCCTGGGGCCGAACACGAACAGAGCCAACCATCAACGTATCCCCTTGAAGTTGCAAGCGCCTGCCATGGGTGATTGGACCTCACCCCCGACAAGGCGCGAATTGACCCTCCTTCTCTTCTGTGTGACGGTTTTCATCATCGCCTTCAATGCTAGCACATCCCTCCGCCTTATCGGTATCGACTCTTCCTCCCTCTTCCCCTTCTCTTCAAATCCCATACCTATAGGTCCAGACGGCCGTAGAGTAGAGGGCTACCGCGATCACCTGGAAAATGAGATATTCGGCGAGTGGGACTGGGAACCTGGCCACATTGCAGGTGTCAAAGAGGCCGAGTCCGCAAGGTTGTTGCATGGAAAGACGCACGGTCACCCGGATGCGTATATACGTGGCGAGGGACTGAGTGGCGAACAAGCGATGTGGCTCCAAGGTGTTGGAGAAGGTCGTTATATGCTAGGAGACGGCTTGGGGTCCACGAGCGTGAACGACGAGTTTGTTCACTGGGGCGAAGAGGTGCCGCGCACGGAGCTCAGACAGCATGTCCCTGGTACGTCCAATGTTGTTTCTGCCCTCCCACCTGTGGTGGTCGCCACTAACGCCGCAAATTTTCCTCAGGTTTTACCATTCTCGACAACGTCACGCTGGCAGCTGGCACGTTTTATGTCGTTGCTGACGACCCAACGTCCATGCCATCTGTCGAAGCTATTGGCTCCTCGATGGCGAACCATAACGATCCACCGCGTGATATCGATTGGCAGGTTTTGTCCGCGCAAGCCGCACTCAGCAAATTTGGTCCCTACGGGGGGGGACGGTGTGCATTTTTATCTCCAGTTTCGGCATCGGTCGTCTGACATCCACCATGTGCCGCTGTCATGACAGGATACACGGTGTCACATTCCTATCATTCGATGGACCCTCCACGACAGACTCGCACACACTCCTCTCCCTACAGCGTCTCTACAGCACGCTCGACGTTTCTTCGCCCCAATCGCTTTCCCCCCCACACCGCCTCCTCTTCCCCTCAATCCCCACGTTCGTGGGCCCCCGTCCACTGCCAAAGGCCGAGACCGCCCCGCGGAAGCGGTCCAGTATCGGCGTAGCGCCACAGACGCTCAAAGCGGCCTACCCGAGCCTCGCCGGTGCGCAGTTCACGGAGGACTTTGACGATTTCGTGCGCATAGGCGTGCCGGTCATCCTGGACCGCGTCGTCATCGCCGACCGCGGCGCCGCACGGCGCGCGGGGCTCTTGCGCGGCGTTCCACCGTGGGCGTCGCCGTTCACCGTCCTGCGCGCTGGGAAGGACTGGTTCGAGACCGTGCGCCGCGCGTTGGCGGAGTACTTTGGCGAGGACGCGAGCGCCGTGGCGGCCGCGGCCGCGGGCACGCATACCGTCACGTACCTCTCTAGGCAGGGCGGGGTGGACGGCGAGCGGCTGCACGCCTCGGATCACGATGCGCTGCTAGACGCGCTGCAGAAGCTTGCCAAGAGTGATGGCATCAAGGTGCACGTCGTGGACGAGAACGCGAGCTGGTCGGAGCGTATGCGTGCGATTGTTCAGTCGACGGTGGGTTTCTCTTTCCGAGTCGCGCGGTTTAATTGTACTAATACTCGTTGTATTTTTTTCAAGATCGTGTTGAGCGTGCATGGTGCACACCTTGCAGACGCGGCGTTCATGAGGCGTACGCCGCAGAGCGCCCTCATGGAGTTCTTCCCGCCCAACGTGTTCAACAGGGACTGCGAGACCATCATGCAGTCGATGGGTATCCGCTACATCGCGTGGCGGGGCGACCGGTGCGTCTCTTTCCTCTCCTCCCTTCCGGACGACGAGTTGTTCACCGATGTGTTGTGCAACATAGAAATTACACAGGCGGGTCTCTGCCTGCGTACTCGCAAATAGCGACATATGAGGACTTTGCATTAGACGCGCAGGCTGTTATGCGCGCTATCGCCGAGGACGTCGATCGGCGCCCTACAGATTGATCTCTCTTGTCCCCCCTTCTGCTCATGTGTTGGGCAATTTTTTTAAAGACACTAGGACAGACGCTAATTTTAGACCCGGGTGGTGCACCCTGTTTCCCTGGGGCATCGCCGATTCATAGTGGGTCGTGCACATCGCATCGCATATATGTACGGTATCGTTATCACATACTTGGCAGGATTTCTTACGGACTACGTTCGGCCCTTATGCTACCCTCTGTCGATCTACGGGTATTGGATCGTTTGTTTTCGTTTACAAAGAGAGTTGGAGGGGGGGAAGAGAGACGAAAGGGAATACATTGTACGCCGTCCGCGGAGCGGTGACTTCAACAAATAACAAATTCGTCGAAAAGGGTAACGTTACTCTTACCCTCCTTCACATGGGACCCTCAACTTTTCACTCCCGACCAACCCTCCTTCCTCCTTGGAGCTACCACGGTGAGAGAATGACGAGTAGGAACCTTTCTTTTTTTTTTGCCTTGGTTGCGTGGATATGTTGTAACTTAATTTAATTTGTGGGCCGGGAGTCAGCCGCCGGCAGGGTATGTCGCTTGACGTCGCTTAGTACAGGCATGATATGATAAGAGTGTGTGTGCTGGTGCCACGTCACACATCATCAAGGATGCCATTTTCATACGCCAACTTTGTCTGCACATCGCAGCGTGGGACGCCCTTACCTGGATTGGGTTTAGACCTTATGTGGCGAAGGGATGTGGGAAGAGGGGGGGGGGGAATAAG
>QLOS01005198.1:0-15742 GCA_003313725.1 Russula sp. MG48 | reverse complement strand
GGGGGGAGGGAGGGAGGGGTCCGAAGGAGGATAAATCGTTGGCGAACGGCGATGAGTACATGGGGTCATGCATGGCATCGACGCCACCATAATCCGAGCTGACTCTGACGCTCTGGAAGGCCGTGTCCAACGGCATGGAATAGTTGGATTGGGGATAGTCTACGTAAGAGTACTCGGATGGTGCGAAGTCGTAATCAGTCGAGTGAGTGAGTACGGACGGCGAAGCAAAAACCGGCGTTGAGTCACGAAGGGTGGAAAAGGGATCTTGTATTTGTAGTATGGGTAACTGAACGGGCTCAAAGTCTAGTTCCGCGAATTCGCTTTCGAATGACTCGACAGGAGGGGCGTCCGCCTGAGGGAGTGGAGCGAAGAAAGGCAGGTCTGCCTTGACATTCTCGTCGTTTAAGAGGGACCAGTAATTATCTGAATCGGCGGACATGGTTAGTATTAGGAGAGGAGAAAGTGGATATGGAGATTGAGATGGAAGGGGGAGAGAGGGAGATGAAAGAGGCAGAGACGTTGGGCCCGAGTGAAATGATGATGAAGGGATCGTGAAGCTGCTGCGGAATCAGAGCACAACGCGTGACAAACAAAACGACAACTTTCCCACACGGCCATTTCCGTACCAACCCCCTAATCACGATCATTCCATCAGCTTCTTCCTCATATACGTTGCTGGCCCATGATGCATGAAGCATGGTACACCCCTCCCCCTCCATACCAGAGCCTTTCCGCTTCACGATTCCCCGTGGCCCCCGTCACGGTGCCAATAACGTGGGAGGCGACTACTGTACAGCACAAGTGCGTGACTGCGGTCGAGCGCCAATCGAAGCAACAGCATGACCAAGCGAACATCCTGTCCGCAGCAACATCCCTTTACGATTCGGACAAGAAGACACCTATAATTGGCCTCTGATATTGATACATTGGTACAATCGTCTAGATCAGCTAAATATCGACGTGTGTTTGTTATCCATAAGTGTCCGTCAGATCGTGCGATAGTTGGTTAGCTTAGTTTCCAACAATGCTCATAGTCGTAAATAAGAATCGGAATCCGCATCGCCGGGAAAACGAAAAGGGTAAAGACATGCACGAGGCGATACGGCTTTTTCTTTATAACTGCCTATCCTTTGAAGGTGCAGCAGCTGTAGAAGCAAGAGTGCTTAGGTCGCGGTCTCGATATAAAGGTGGAAGGAGAAGCCATACCTGATCAGGTATGGGATAAGAGAAGCAACCAAACAGCCAACGGCTGCCCACAAAAGCGACAAGCCAGAGCCGCTTGAGACCTTGATCCCCAAGGGAATATTCGTCGTGTTTAGGATAAGCACATTCACAGACTCTGAACTATTGATGGCAGATGTCCAGATGGAGGCCGCTGTCAAGACTAACACAGTTGCGACGATAGCTAGACATGCAGATGCAAGAAAAGCTAGCGTATGTTTGACAACGCCACTGGGAAGCCCAATTGTTAGCAGTCGAGCCGACAGAAATGAAGAAATCAGCGCACATCACCAGTGCAAAGAATGTGCAAATGGTTCCAATGAGGATGAGATAGTAGGCAGAATGGGTATGGCTTGCCATTGATTGGCTTTCGAATGAGGAGGTCCCGTTAATGATGAAAATCGTTAACGCAGAGTAGTTTAGGGACATGTCGGCGAGGAGGGCGTCATAGGGCTGATACTTGTTGGCGACGGTAGTGTTTGTACAAGTGCCGGCAGTGTTGTTAAGATATCCACAGTAAGAATAGAGCCCAAATTTGTACCATTGACGGATCCCTGCCTCCGACTTTAGTGGCGCGGATGCGTTACTCGCGTACAATCCGGTGATGGGATCCCCCAGTCCTTTAGCCAGTGTTTGCCTGAAGGAATGGTGAGGTGACGGCCGAGAGTTTGACTTTGATCACGAAGCGCACCCATATTGTGACATGTTGACTTGTGCCTAGAAAGAACAACACCTGCTCGATTATTGTTTATAACGCCCGAAGCCGTGACGCATAACATACCATGGCTATCCCTCGAGGAACGGAGGAAGTACTAATTTGGCCGACCTTGAGACATGATAAGATCGAGAGTAAAAGAAGGCCTTATGCGAGAAAACTGACGTGTACGAAGATGAGCAGCATGACCGCGGCAAAGCTGGAACGAAGTTAGAGTTGCAGGGAAGAGAATACAGAAAGCACATACGAAAAAAACGAAGCGAAGCCGATGCATATCTCTCCTCTTAGCTTGCGCTGTTGGAACATGAATGATAGTATGTAAGAAGCGAGGGGTATAGATGAGTGGGCGTGGAGGAGGTCAGTATATGTGAGGGATAGTCCTGCACACACTGTACCTAATAGCCCTACACGCATCCAACACGTTTCGTTCGGGAAATTTAGATCACGTGAGTTAGTTTCCCGCCCTCGCCCATCCTCGTCCGTCCTCGGCGCTCGGCACTCGGCGGCTCGTCCGCGAGACTCGTCGGCTCGGCTCTGACCGCGGATTAAAGAGTTACGCATCATCATCTGACATATAGCACGGCGCCACAGAACTCTCCGAACAGCCTTCGTCCAGCTATAGGTTGTTCTGTCTGGTCCAAAGGCCTGTGATGATGTCCCCTTCTCCCCTCCCACGATCCAAACCCGTCCATAGCTCCTTGCAGGATCCAAGTTCGAGGTCTTCAAGCGCAACTGAGAACGATAACCCACCCAGACCTTCTTCAACTTCTCCTAGGGAGATAGTCCGGAGAGTCGTCGAGCGAACCTCAGACAAACTAGGAAGGAGCAAGTCGGTTGGATCCAAGTCCCAACACTCTCCTAAGTCCCAACGTCTCAGCTTGCCCGGCAGTCCCAAGCGTTTTGTTTCGCAAAGCCGAAGAGACAAAGAACGACAGACCGCTAGTACGGGTGATCTCGAAGGTAGTTGTAGCGCTTATGTCTTTGTGTGAATTCTTGAATAAGACATACGCCTATTGTAGAAGGCCGTGCCGCGGCACAGCTGGCCGACAATGTCACCACCTCCGCTTCTCCCAGTTCAGAATCGTCACCGACTAAGCATATTATGAGTGATGAATCACCATTTATTAGGCCCTCGTCTCCGACCCAGCAGCGCTCCGAATCTTCGGTCCCGACATTCCAAGGGGATATGTCGGCAAGTGTCTTGCATATCCACCCCTAATTGCATCTAACTAGCTTCTGGCCTACAAGATGCGTGCTGGGACTCAAACTCTTATCCAAGCGTTGCAAGCCCTTCCCCTGGTGGATGACCCGGAGATCGACGACGAACTTATGAATCATGACTCGAGTCTAGCGGAGTCGGACAGTGATGACGATGGAAAGCATAGTGAGTCACTCGTCCACTACAGGACTCTTCGCGAGTTCTTATGCCCTTCAGCAACGACACTGGCATCCTCTATCCACACGATTTACCGTCCTGTAGCCCGCTCTCGCCGACAGGAGTCATTGCACATCCTGCCTGCAGTCGATGGCACGTCAGAGGATCCCGCCGACTCATCTTCAGGCCAGGAACAGTTGCAACGATCAGTGATATCTGACGAGGATACAGATGCGGACGACTTTGAACTTCCCAAGTCCGTTGCACCCAGCCGTAGAGCCAGTAGGAAAGACAGGCCCATAGGCCTCTCGCCCGTTTTAGAGCATGCTTTTCCCAAGCTCGATTTGCGACGCCATACGGAGCGCTCCGGAAGTATATCAACAATCAAGACTGTGAAGCTGAGCAGGCGGGCACGACTCGCAGAGAAACTCGCCGAGGTGTTTGATATTGGCGGTATAAACGAGGTCATTGCAGGTAGATAATACACCATCTCTGACCATTTGATATGATGGTTCTGACGACCGTTTGTTCAGAGATGCCCTGCTGGCTGATGCGCTCGGTCTGTGAGTATGCCATGCTGGTGATTCCATTACCAAGCGTCAAATTCAATATGTTCCAGTGCTCCAAGGTTACATGTACCTGACCAATTCCTACCTCTGCTTCTTTGCGCACATGCCTTCTAGAGAGGTCTGTCTATTTGATATTACTTGTTAACCGCCGTCATAGACTTCATTGCCTAGGACCAAGTGCTTAAGTCAGGATCCTTACACAAGAAAGCCCAGCGGACAAAGCGCTGGGTTAAACACTGGTTCATCCTGAAGAATGACGCCCTTTCGTGGTATCAATCATCTTCTGTGAGCGATCAAAGGCCTTAATGCCAGATCGCCATTTATATTTTTCCAGGACCCTTACTTCCCGCGTGGTGTGGTAGATCTGAGATATGCCATAGCTTGTGATCCATACCAAGAAAGAGATATTCGTCTTCGCACAAACACGAAGACCATCTACCTGTCTGCGGATTCTGTTCCCAGTAGGGCGGAATGGGTCAAGGCGATTCGAAGGGTAATATTCAAGACACAGAACATGGGGGAAAGCGTCAAGGTGCATCCCTCAGATCTCCTGGTACCCCCACTGTCTGATCCGGTTCGTACAGATAGCAATTCCCTACTCGACAATCATCGACGTGGATAAATCAAGCGCTCTTGACTTTCGCGAAACCATTGAAGTAAAGGTGGTCGATGGGAATGAGGACCTTGCGGTCGATTCATATTTCTTCACATATTTTCAGGATATATCAGCGGCTCTTGAACAGATTCGAGATGCTATCGCATCCACTCGGCGCTTCGTTCCAGAGGCCGAGGAGTCTCCAACCGCCGAACAACTTATCGACACCACTGTACCCCGATCTACCCCCAATTCTCGCATCGGCACTTCGGAACATGCTCAAACGTACCCTGAAGCCGCTTCTAGATCACCATCATCATTTCGATTGTCGGCCCTCCTACGTCCTTTCCAAGAACTCCCCCTTGGTCGTGCCGCAATTGCACCTGGTCAGCCGGATGAGCATGAGGAGTTCACTCACGTGGAGAAGCGAGACAACTCTTCTTTTGTTCCAATTTCCCTCCCACCTACACCCGCAGCTATCCTCGGTGCAAACGACGTGGGCGAGCTTACGGAGAGTCCTCACACCCCCAAGCCACGCCACTCTGATAACAGCCACGCAAGCCACACATATCCCCCTTTTACCTCATCCAGCGAACCTGTACAAGCGCCCCAAGATCATTCGTTGGCAACTAGTTGGGTGTCGGTCCCTTCATGGTTAAGGATGCCGCGAAGAACTTCGAGTATCTCTGGTTCGAGTAGTCAACAATCAACAATACAAAAAGATGGCAAATCAGTAACGGAGGTGTATTCTTCTGGCACCCAACAATCTACTGGACCAGTCCCTGGCGCAGAACTTGGATATAGTGTTCTGGAAGCCCCAGACTCCGCTATAGATACTGAGATGATCGAGAAGTTCCAAGTATCGTTTGCCTTTGACGACAAAGAAAGACTTCTTGGATGTTTGTGTTCTTCATCATAACCGCCATTCAAAAGGCTGATAATTGACAGATTTTCCTGGCTACATCTTCCGCGTTCTTCCCGTATTTGGCCGTCTCTATATTTCTTGCAATTATCTATGCTTTAAATCCAGTGGATCCTTGACTTCAAAGACGAGGGTGAGGAGTAAATCATTGGCAAGAAACAAGTGACTGATCTTCATTAGATGATTCTTCCCATGCGTGACATATTGTCAACTGAACCTTCGAAGGCGTTCCGCTTTGGCCATTATGGTCTTGTTGTCATGGTCAAAGGTCACGAAGAGCTTTTCCTTGAATTTAGTCAACAGGATCGCAGAGCAGCCTTCATTGGCGTCCTCGAGAAACAGATCGAAGACGTGCGAAGGCGCCAAGCAGAGGCTGGACCAGTCGCTCCCACCCTTGGGAAACGCGATGCGCTCCTCTTGGAAGAGCTTGGAATTCATGCGTCACTCAGGGAAGATGTAGACCCAAGACCCCCACCTGAAAATATGAGCGACTCCGTCCCTGCCGTGATGTTCACGTCCACGTCGTCAACGTTCTTGACATTCAAGCCAGAGAAGTCGTTGCACTTCACCTTCCTTACTATTGGATCGCGAGGGGATGTCCAGCCTTACATCGCACTTGCAAAAGGACTGCTCGCTGAGGGCCATCGTGTACGGATTGCCACCCACGGCGAGTTCAAGAGCTGGGTTGAGTCTGTAAGCGGGATGTTACACTATTTCGACAATGCACTGACAAGTTCCAGCACGGCATTGAATTTGGTTACGTAGGAGGTGACCCCGCCGAATTAATGCGCATTTGTGTAGAGAACGGAACATTTACGATTGCATTCTTACGAGAAGGGGTGATGAAGGTGAGATGACCCCATCTTTCTGTCGCTATGGTTTGCATCGAGCACGCTGCAGTTCCGAGGGTGGATCGAAGATCTCCTGAAAACGTCTTGGGAAGCGTGCCAAGGCACAGATATCCTGGTGGAAAGTCCAAGTGCTATGGCAGGATACCATATAGCGGAGGCTCTCCGCATTCCTTACTTCAGAGCCTTCACCATGACATGGTCGAGAACAAGGCGAGTATCTCACGCATGAAGCTGGCTTCAACTCATATCACCCACAGAGCTTATCCCCATGCATTTGCCGTTCCCGAGCACAAAGTGTGTAACCATTTCGATTGCACATGACACCCCTGACATGTTTTTAGATGGGCGGCAGCTACAACTATATGGTATGTTCTTTGGTGTGGTTTAATCTATGTTGTCGTTAATACAAATGCAGACGTACGTAATGTTCGACCAAGTATTCTGGAGGGGAACAGCCGGACAAATTAATCGATGGCGACGTAACACCCTGGGCCTTCCCAGCACGTCTTTGGACAAGATGGAGCCCCACAAGATCCCATTTCTTTACAATTTCAGCCCTACCGTTGTTCCTGCACCATTAGATTGGCCAGAATGGATCCGAATCACAGGTCTGCACACATCTTACCTTTTTCGTGCTTTGTCTGACAGGGTTGAAGGGTACTGGTTCTTGGATGACGCTGATGTTGGGTCCAAGAAATGGCAGCCCCCCGTGGACCTGATTAAGTTTATCGACAATGCTCGCAAGAACAAAAAGAAACTTGTTTACATCGGCTTCGGAAGCATTGTGGTATCAGATCCGAAGGGAATGACACGTACGGTAACCAACGCAATCGTACAGAGCGGAGTGCATGCCATCCTTTCCAAGGGCTGGTCCGACAGGCTGTCGAAGAACACGGCAGAAGCGACTGAGCCGGAGGAGCCGCTACCCCCGCAGATCTATCCCATCTCTTCTGTCCCTCACGACTGGTTGTTCAAACAGATTGATGCAGCGTGTCACCACGGCGGAGCAGGGACGACGGGCGCCAGTCTCCGAGGTCTGTGATTCCTGTCTCCCTTATTCTGGTTCCGGTCGCTGAAGCCTCCTATCAGCGGGGATTCCGACTATCGTCCGCCCTTTCTTTGGCGACCAATTCTTCTGGGCCGATCGAGTGGAGGCTCTTGGCGTTGGTACTGGTGTTCGCAAGCTGACTGTTGAGAACCTCGCGGAAGCTCTCACCACGGCCACCACTGACCTGAGGCAAATCGCCCGTGCGAAACTCGTGGGTGAACAGATCCGATCGGTACGTGCTTTGTCTCGCCTTAGGGGTTCTATCGTTGAACGTTGTCGGTTAGGAAAATGGCGTGGCTACAGCCATTGAAGCAATTTACCGGGACTTGGAATACGCGCGCACGCTCATTAAACGGCCAGGTGCGCCAGATTCGGACGAGCAACAAGGTGATGGGAATGACGCAGAAGATGCGACCATACGAGAGAGAGGCCCCTCCTCACCTCCCAGCCGGCCTGAGACTCGTTCGGGAGGGAGCTCGGCGGGTGGCGGACCGCCTAGCGAGGACTGGAGCGTCGTTTCTGATCCAGATGACCTGTACTCCTCTGTGGGTTCCTCACATAGTGGGAAGGGTGCGAAGCTCTCCAAGCGTAACAGTCTCACAGCCGCCGTGTTCTCAGTCCTGCCGGATGCACTCACTTCTTCTAGTCACCGCCGGCGTTCTGTTTCCTCCGTTTCCGGGAGCCCTCCCTAGATTGTTAGGAGGCCGATCAGCACCCGTTGACATATCTTGTACGCATAGTCCTCAGACCCCCAATAGTAGATTTCATTAATCCGAGGCCTCCTATGGTCCGTATACTTGAGCTTTCCAAGTAGATGTATTCATTACTGTACATTGACGACATTGTAGTGATCACCAAAGATACGCATGCTAAATTCACCAAACGTCTCTGTTTCACTAATACGCTGATTGACGTCCGGTTGCATGAAAAGGGCAAACGTTTCTCTGGAGACGTCCTCAGTACCATCACCTGCACCCACGCGGACACAATGGGGGGTCGCCCTCAACCTGCCGGCAGTCGCGAGTTGGAGGGCCTCGCCCGTTTGAAAGGCAAGACAGTCAGGGGGTATTGTAACTTTGGTCAATTCACCGCCACGAGTCCGGATATAGAGTCCAGAGGAGGGTGAGGGTGAGGGAACAACCTTTGGAGGGACTCCGGGGGCGTGCTTGATGTATAGCGCCTGTCATATCGGAGTCAGTTGGCGCTTCCACTTCAAAGTCACGTTCCGAAGTGCGGGTGGACATACCGAACACAAGCCAGTGAGGAGTGAGTGATCGACATGAAAGCCGCACCAGCTGTCAATCGGCTCATCCTCTGCAGGTAGAGAACCTCCGGGTGAAGGAGGGAAATAGTGCAGGAGTCGCGCTTTCGTAGTTTGGGAAGAGCTGATCAGCTTGGACAGGGAGAGTGAAGAGTCTGTTAGGTGTGAGGAGGCGAATGGCTGGCAAGCAGCCGCGAGTTTGAGGCCCACATCCAAGACGAAGCTGTGAAGAAACGTCGGAGATGGCTAAGGAGAGTAAATTAAACGAAATGGACGCACGATCCGAGTTCTTTGAACGCGGATTCGAAGCCTTCGATGCTCTTCTCGTTTCGAGGCCCTACAGCACTCAATTTAAAACGCTATTCATGGGCAAAACGTGTGACACTGACATATATTGGTACCATAATACTCGGGGTATGCCTCCTGGAGGCTGGGATGAACAGAGGGGGCGTCGATGACGGGATTCGCATAATAGGAACCCTTCAAGGTATCTGCCTGACCGTCTGAGAAGTATTCCTGAAACAGGGTGGTGTTCATACCAGGTTTGCCGTTCATGACCTCCTGCAACACGCGTCACTCATGGGCCGGGGGCCGAGCGTATGATTTCAAACGCACCTTTCCATGAGACCATCCAAAGCTGAAGATAATCAGTCAGTGATGAGGGTAGGCAATGGCTCGAACCTGTATCTACTTTTCGCGTCCGCATATTTTTCTCTAACGGGTTCATCAAGCTGAGAAAACGCGTGGGCAAGTTTCAATAGTCTTTCCCTCAGCTCTGGATATTCTGGAGGAAGGTCGCGGACGATAATGATTCCTAGACAGTCCGGACCCGAACCGAACGCCTGTTCTGTGGAGGAGTTATAACTGAACATATTGACACGAATAACGATACTGACGTACCTATGGAATGAGAGAGGGTTGAAGTCCCCGAGACCAGGGAGGGATACGCTATAGAGACGGCTGACTTCTCCAAGGATGAATGATTGACAAGGCTGACCATCGTGCGACGTCGATGACAACCTGCTACGGCAGCTAGGCGGGGTACCAAGTAAGGAGAGAACATGTACGGTATTGATGGGCCTCGTGTCAAGGAGAGCCGCAGAGGCCGAGTAGGAGCGAGGCTCGGCGGATGATCGGGTCATGCGCACAATGATGGATCGAATGCCCACTCAGTCAGTCCCTTCCCTCGCCCTGTTCCTTTTCTTTGCTTATCTCCCCTTAGACCACAGTATGTCTCTCGGAAAACACTCGCCATCAAGCGAGGAGATTCGGAGATACTCACTCGGAACGACGTCCAGTATGCGTTCCTATACCACGTCTTCAACGACAAGACCTTGGCATTCACTGATGAAACTCCTGGTAAACCGTCAACAAAGGTCAACTTTTGCGACCTTTATGTACATGCTCTCTACAACTCCGCAAAGTGCTCGAAAGTCATGAGAGATAAGATGCTCGAAACACCCGCCTTTGCGGTAGAATTCGCAAAAATATCACTACTTACGAATGTAGGCAGGATAAATACAACGATGGCCTGTATGTGCTATCCGACCCTCCCCACCTCTCTTTCATTAAGGTCTCTGTCTCCTTCCAGTTTTTCCCGAGATGAAAACTGCCTTGCGGAGTTACCACCCTGTTCCTTCTCTACAAAAGACAGATGGGAATGTACAAGATGCTCCCAGGATAAAGAACTGTCTCAAGGCAGCTTTCTTACCCGGAGAGCAGAAGTCTGCTCCTCCCTCGACGCCTGCTGATATCCTTGGGCGAGCGGTATGGATTTGACCCTTCGATGGTTCGATGTGCGCTTATTGAATATTCCACGTTTACTAGAAAGCGGGACATATTCCCCCAACTAGTGTCGTCAACTTGATATTCGTTCTGGTCAATTACTCATCTGTAAGCAATCTACACTTTCGCATTACGTTTCTGACATGCGGGTCCCAGTCTTTGATGCCCGTCCACTTTGAGCCAGATGTGGAATTCGTAGACCTTTTCCTCCCCATCAATATATCGTCAGCTGCCCGCGCGCGGGCATTTTTGTGGATGGTATACCATTACCATGAGGGTCCCAATTTAGCGAACCCTTTTGCCGACGATCATGCTCGTCGCAATCCTGGCAAAGTGCCGTGGCTACTCCGTCTATCCCGAGAAGAACAAGCGCAAGAAAACGTCGACCCACCAGAAGAGCTGGAGTGGGGTCGGAAGATGGCACAGGCTAGGAGCCGCTTTCTACAAGAGTTGGTTGCTGGTGGCGAGCTTGACAAGGCTGCAAGAACGTTGTCGGGCTCGTCCTCGCATGGTTCGTCCTTTAACCGCGCGTATGTGGGACTTCAGTGTGACACAGTCGCAGACGCCGAATCTTCTTCGGCGCGTCGACCTCGCACGCAGCAGTACTATGCACCGGATGGGAATAGGACCACTTTTCATCATTATGTCCCCACGAATGGAGGTAAGGTCAAGCCGACGCCGCCGGTCCCGTTAACAGGTTTGGGCTTTCCAAACTCTCATTGCCATTCGAGTGACTATATGCTCTTATCAGTTAACGCCAGCATGCGTGCGAGAGAGCAATGGTTGGAACATCGAGACGACTACTCCTTGTTACATCGTCGAGTCTTTCCCATACGTGTATCCTAGCGCCTCGCTGACACGGTAATACAGAGACCTGGAATCGTGCGCAGAATATTGATCCACTTGCTGATTCGGATGATGAGGGCCTGGACGACCATGCAAGGTTGGATTACCGTAGGTAGTCCACTGGTGGTCTCCCGTCTTTTTAACGGACACTGTCTTGCCAGAGCGCCGTTTGCACGTCTTGGGTTTGATCAGACCACCATCAACGCCCTCCCACTTCCCCATCTCGGGGTAACCCCTTTGGTCTGATGTTATCTTGCTTTGTAACTTGTTGCGCATGTACACCCTCTTGGGCTATGAAGGGCTCATCTGTCTAGCGTATGAAAGGGGAAGTAGAGTTGACAGTGAGTCAGCACCCGCTGGCTTCGCATCTGTATCTTCGTAGTAGGCTTGGCTTGATTCACTACTCAGTTACGTCACAGCTCACGCACATGCGAAGTCAATGGTAGTGATATAATTGTGTATCATCCCTGGAGCACTGCGCAATGCAAGTCTTGGGTCAACCATCAGTGGCATTGTTAAGACAAGTGTATCAGTCACTAAACAACGTTGGATCACATGCTAAGCAAAGCAACATGGCACAGCCAAGCAATGAGAAAACAGATAAGGGAGAAAAATGCAAGCTATAACCACATTCTGTGAAAGGGAGGCCAGCACACCTATAATGTACAATCCCCCACGACGAAAATGTACAGAAAAAAAATAAAAATTCAACCATCACAATCGCAAATTGAAGTCCGATTAGGTATATATTTTTGATTCAAGTACAGCAGGCAGGGCACGACGGTCGAAGGTACAAGCCAACGATGGATATTAAAAAATCGACGCCAAGGTAGGTCGGGCCCCCTATAACACGGGAGGAAAGACATCAAAATGCACCCGGGAGTGCGAGGACGGGGTGCGCAAACCCATCACGCTTACGCTTGGGTAGCTCGGCAGGGGCGCTGATCCGCCTCGCGCGGCGCTCATCTTCGTCCACATTGCGGCTGTTCATGTCGTTAGCAGACGGGACCCCAGACGTACGACGCTTGAGCTTCGACATCATATCACGGCCAGTCATCGTACGCGAGTTGAAGGCGGTGAGATTGTGCTCAGTGAGTTCGGCCGATGATAGGACAGGGGACCGCTTGACTAGGGTGGTAGTGACTTGCAGCCGTGAGCCAAGGGGGCAAGCGGGGATGACGAGCGTCCTGAGTGCGGGAGTGTGGAGCTCGCCTGTCTCTGACAAAGATAGCGCGTTCTCGGGTTCAGCCTTCCGTTGGCTATCTGTATCATCAGGGCTCACAACCGGGGGCTGCGGCGTAAACGTAGCGGCTTTGGTGCGGGAAGGGGTGCGCAAAAATGTGGGCAAAGGAATGGGAGGGCGATGATGCTCGTCCTTGGCGGTTGCGGGATGCCCATGGGAGCTCAGGTGGGCCGTAATCTGTTCCAAAGAAGGGGGGCGGACATTGGCACCCTTCAGTTGGCGATATTCTACTTGCTCAACCCACGGTTGGACAGAAGGGTACTGGTCTGGCCCAATGGAATCCTTTTGTTGCAAAGACTCGAATAACGCCAGTGGAGAAACGAGCCCCGGAGAGGGCAAGGAATAATGGAAGATAGCCGGCGACTCCGGAGGTGTTTTCGGGAGACCCGTCGCAGTGGGAGAGGGAGGGGCATTGACCTTGGACAGAAATAGTGCGCGACGTTCCGCTGGAAGGACTTAGAACAAGACAGGAAATGATAATTTGGAGAAAACGTACTCTGCTTGCTCTTGTGGGCCTTCAATGCAAGCTCCTTCCTTAGATCGGGCTCTTTCTTCGCACAGGAATTTCTCTCCCTCGTGGATGCGAGAAGTGCTTCAAATCGGCCACGATCGAGACCTTTTCCAGCGGGCAAAGTATCGGCAGGCCGTAAAGGAGATGGTTGTCTATGAAAACGGGGAGAGATCACAGGAGGAGGACTGAGAAGAGAAGGTCTGTAACCGTCGTCCTGGTTGGAAAAGGGAGAAGGAGGTTGGGTATCGAAAGGAGAGAATGGCTCAACAGGGGGATCATCTGGAAGGGCTAGGGAGATAGAAATAGAAGGAACGGATGGGTCGGCGAAAGCCATAGATGGATACAAGGAATGTAGCAGGCGTTGGAAAGTATTACTGAGGGAGGATTGTGAGGCGGCCAGCACCAGGGTGATAGTTGAACAGGAAAAGGCTTGTATAAAAGGAAGAGCTAGGAGGATAGGACAAGAGACGAGAAGAACAATAGGATAGAATCGATATGGACGATACAATATAGTCGCGTAGCAAGCGGTGGCCGGGGCTTTGCATAGAAACCAACACTACCGTAATACAATACACCACCATTACTATTCTCATCCCGCTCTTACGTGGCAATGTTTTCCACTTTTACTGCCTCTGCCAACTTCAAATCGTATAACCTCTTGGCGTCCACCCAAACACGCGCGTGCTCTCTATCAGGAAATTCTAACAGAGATGGAACAAGGTCAGCACTAAATTGCTCTGAGGCCTCCCTAGGAAGCAGCGTAGGGAGATGATCGATCGAAATAACTTCCAAAGTCGGGTTTTCGGCTCTGTTAGTAATCGCCATTAGCAGCGCATCATCAATGGCTCTGCGTCTGCGGCGCACTTACCCGACGTCCGCCGCGACCGTCGGCTCGGAAAAAGTAGTATTTACTGAATAAATGGGAATCGGGTTGTTCGGATTCGTTGTATCGCAGCTGACGTCCACGACAACCCTTAGCCTCCGGGTGTCCCCCGCGGCTTGCATTTGTTCTTGGGTCAGGAATGGAGGTATACGTGTCGTGAGGTAGATACAGTTGACAAATATGTCAACATCCAGTATTTCCTGAAAGGGCCCACCCTTGGCAGTTTCATCCAAGTCCCATTTGACGATGTTATCACTAGAGATGCCAGATCAAGACACATCACGTTGTGAATGACACTGCATTTGCGTACTCATCAAGCCCAATTTTCCTGAAAAGGTCAACAGCACCACGTCCACAGCGTCCGAGGGCACCAATGATAAGCGCCTTGGTGTTCTTTTCTCTGCCTCGAAGCTTCGCCTTCACATCGGTTACCATGGCTTGTTCATTAGAGTACGGCTCCAGACGACCAAGTTTTTCCCCATTCTTCTGTGCGGCGTATGCCAAAGCCCCGGCCGCGGCCCCAGCGAAGCCTGCATGAAACCCGAACGCTGCAACGCGCCGACCGTTCACGTCATTCAAGAATTCCAGGTCGTATAGCGTTCCACCTCCGCGGTAGAAACGGGTAAGGACTGACGACCAGCCTGCTTGCTGTTTGTAGCAATGGGCAAACTGTACGTGGGTATGAGGGAGCGGCAAATCGGAAACAGGGAGCTCCTTCAATCCGATGATAGGAATATCGGTTGGGGCACTAGGCCAGGAATTGTTTTCGACGAGCTCGCATCCGGCCCTGATATCTTCGGTCAACAAATTCGGCGAAAGATCTCTCCGAGTGAGCGTACTCTTCGTATTCCGAATCATCAAAGATCCTCTGCTGATCGCGTTCAACGTAAATTTTGAAGCCAGATCCGATAAGTTTGCGGGCTGTGGTAGGAGTGAGGGCTGCTCGATGCTCGAGTGGCTTCGTCTCGCAACGTAGCCAGAAACACTTGTCTGACATGATCAAAGACTACTAGTCCAGTTGCGAGAAGGGAGAAAGAGCAATTTTCATTTATAACTGTGACTCGACCTTTGAGCTCGACCCTAGCGTGGCGATTATGTAATACATATTTGCGAGCTCGCACAAACTTGTCGGCCCGGCCGGTACGGATATGCCAGTGGCCTTTCAGTGTCTCCCATGCCAGTTCCTCCTTCTTTTTCATCCTTTCCGCCTTCGTTCAGCTCGTTTCCAGATCTAGAAGGTAGTTCTGGGCAAGAGCCAGAGGCATCCTCTGTACCAGTGCACCAAGGAGATTCAAGGGACAAGGAAAAGGAGAGCGATCGCAAAAAGCGGAAACGAGACAGACGACGGGACAAGCATTCTAACCGGGGTCGGAGTCCTTCTCGCGAACGCGGACATGGAACGAAGAGCTCACAAGATAATAGCTATACCTTTGATGACGAGAGGAAAAAGGCCGAGGAAGACTCGGCACGTGGGATCAGACAACAAGATGTTTTGCAACCAGCCTTCTTTTCCGACAAGAAGGGTGACCAATTGAGCGTGCAATATGGAGGGATATACTCCAGAGACGTCCCAAAGTATCACTTAGTGGGATGTGCGTAGCGCCGGTGTAACATTATGGCTACTAATAATGCTGAAGGGGGCAGGAAGGTTCTCGGGCTCACGCAGGCTTGGACGGCCGTGCATCGAAGTAACCGGGGTGTAGAACTCGTAGTTGGCGGACGATCAAAGGTACGGTCCACACTCCTGTCATTCTGTCTGTAAGTTAGAATGGCCAGCAGCTTCCTAGAATGAACGATGCCATTTCCAGACGTCTACTTGAGACCGCACCCAGGCGCCGGCTTGTGGCATCAACAGATGCGGATGGCAAATACCAGGAGGTAGATGGGTTTATTCCCCTACCTTCTCGTAAACCGCGT
>QLOS01005194.1:0-13449 GCA_003313725.1 Russula sp. MG48 | reverse complement strand
ATGCCGTCGTCGAGACGAGAAGCGTGAACCACCGCGGAAAGGATACGCCGCGGCCGCGGCCACGTGCGGCGCTAGCTGGGACAAGGGCGGAGAAAGTAGTCTGCACGAGAGAGCGCTACGTTGTCAGAGTGTGGAACGCCGGGGACTCGTCGTCGCAGTGGTGCTCCGTGGCCGCCAGGGGGCAACACCCCGAAACGGCCTGCACGGTGGCTATCTGCGTGTGCAACAGCTGGAACCACAATTCTTTGACCGGCACGTCGTCGTCGTCCGTTGCGGTCGGCGCCTGCTTGCTCGAAGGGCGCATCGCCACCATGTTGTGCGTTATAAATGCAGATTCCAAAAAAAAAAAAAAACCCAGGGTGGCCGCATATGCTCAATGTGATTGCAGTACAGGTCACACATCCCTAGAACATGTACATTACAGTAGTTCCAATAGCCTTCTGCTTGCCCGGCCTAACCCGGACTGCTGGCCTGCCCAACCGGGCCTGTTGATCCGTTGGAGGCTTGACCTTAAGTTAGCACCGAAATATGAGTAAAGATTATATAATTTGATTTTTTAACTTTCTTTTTTTAATTATTACAATAATTTAGTGTGAGAAAAAAAATCGGCGCAAGCTGCCGAACCACA
Organism: Russula sp. MG48; assembly: GCA_003313725.1. Taxonomy (NCBI): domain Eukaryota; kingdom Fungi; phylum Basidiomycota; class Agaricomycetes; order Russulales; family Russulaceae; genus Russula; species Russula sp. MG48. Next base: position 12,821 of record QLOS01005194.1, on the reverse strand, counting down.
TTCAATCTCAGCCCTATGGCTGTAAAAACCGAAATAGGGGTCTGTCACTTTGAAAACCGCTGTAAAATACTTGCGGAAGCGTAGCATCTCGATAGCGCTGCCGACTAGCATAGTGGATAATGTGCACCTGTGGTCAAGGTGGACTGGGATAAACACTTTACAAGGGAGTAGGGATAGTAATTAGGGTTCAATAGCGAAGTCTATTCATGTCTGAATTATCTAGGACCCTTACGTTGGCGAGAGTTCAGCGTGGAGCCCCTTGTCATCCGGGGATTCGGAGTTCAAATATTATATTCAAAGTTGCGCTGGTGCAGCGTGTTGATACTTCTGTCCCAACCCCCGCACTTCTTTGCCCCATATTGACAGTCAAATCAGTTGCGCTGGGAGTGCGCCGCATCTACATCACAAAATGATAGTCCAGGAATGGAGACTAGTAACACACAGCGGCATCGTGCATAAGATGTCACAGCCACTGGCCCACGCCTATTTTCCCGAGCGCCAACATATCCTCGAGTTTTATCCAGGTGCAAGTTGCCCTACCTGCTGAGAACTGTGCACCATGGTCCCACTCGAAGCTCGCACTGGTAGTATTAGTCAGGCCCTTGCTAGTTTTCTCAGACTTGAGATGACGACCCAAGCATGACGGCAGTTCTTCGAGGTGCTGTACGTTGATCAGGACGACCCCGATCGTGATCGGCTGAACTCCACGTTGCGAGGTGTGCCATGCTTCTTATTCGTAAAATTTTCCATGTGATGGATTTCCTATGTAGAGTGCGGCGTGGGTGCTTCAGGCGTTGTCGCCTGAGAACGTTGCTCAGTTGTCCTCGGCATCGGCTTCAATACTTACAACACCCCTAACTGCATGATGGACACATATGCACCGCTTCCGCCCACGAGTACCCGGAAACAGGGCAGAGTTTCGGAATTTTTGACGAATCTGTCAAAGCTCGATGCTCTTGGCTGTTCCACAGGCTTCAGTATTCCCTATCACCGCAGCGTCTCCCTAGATAACGTTCCGCGAGGAGCACACAACGAGCGCATCCGGGCGCCATTATTTCTAACCCAGACTGAGGCCATTTAAAACCCCACCATTCTGCTAGGTTTGCCATCCGTTTAGATCAACTTCCCCACCTCGCGAGTCACTACGATAAAACACAACGCGCACCTCCTGACTCGCACCAACTCGCCCTCCCATCACTTTTATCAATGTCCAATCGTCCATCTTCGTCTACTGACGATTCATTGCGCTCTAGCGCTGTCCCCTCTTCGGATCCCCAGATATCCTCATCTCTGTTCATGAATCTAACAAGGCTCTCCAATGAGATCTATCCCGCCACCGAGGTTATCAAGTATCTGATCGATGTAGTGGGCTACGATGTTGTGTCATTCAGACGGAATGCGCAGGTGTCCTACATGCTTGTTGACAGAGCACGTGAAATTTGCGATGCAATCAATGGCCACATCCAGAATACCGAGAGTGGGGGGAGCTGGACGAGTTTCGAGAAATTCACCCAGGCAATCGACCCCATTGAGAAGTGAGGCACACATACTACCACTTCCGAGGGGTTTGGTTAACGTTTTACTACGTCTTAGCACTTTGCTCAAACTGATTGAATTAACGAAAGAGGAGAAGGCACTCTATTTCGCTAATGGGGAGTCTGTTGAGGACTGTATAATTTCTGCGGAGCGCTGGGTCGCCAACCGAGAACGACTATGGGGCGCATTGGATGTCCTCGAGACGAGGACGGAGCTAACGGTATATCAGCCCACTACTGCTGTTAGTGCTGACTTATTGACTTCCACAGAAACTGTTCGCCGGGTCGAACCTTTCACACGAAGTGGACCGCTTAGACGCCCGAAAGCACGATGACAAAATTTTTTTTGAGGAAGTGATTGGCGACATTAACAAGACCATCTCAGGGTTCCAGAGGTATGCTGTCGAGATGAACGCCGTCAAATTCCGTCTCACGTTGACTAGACTTCCCCCTCCCATCCGTAAATTGCCATCAAAGTTGAATCAGCTGCATACCAAAATTGCTACAGGATCTATCTCGCTGGTAGCTTCTTCTCTCTGTTCGCGCCCCACTGCTCTGGCATACTCGATGTAGGGACTCACTGTGTTTGCGGTGAAAACTGGCCTACTTATGCAGGGTATCGTGAATATATCTCTGGTTTCTACGTCGGTTGACACGGCAACTCGGAATCATCTGAGGTCAACACTTGTCTGGGATGCGGCTAGAGGGTAGGCATAATTACACTTGGGACGCAAGAATCGATAATCAATAATTTTCCAGACTGGTAGAACTCTTGATTTTGACGAACAGTGACGACAAAGCTTCGATTGAAAATATCCGTCTCAGGTATGAGGCATTTCTAAGGCTCCTCCGTGTAAGTCTGGTCAACTCGTGGTAGAGTAGTATAGTCTGACTACACACCTACAGAACACTAAAGACTTGGAGCTCCCGAAGTCATACATAGAGCTTCTGAAGCTGGCAGGAAAAGTCAGACGGCCATTCCATTTCCAGGCTGTTGTTCTCATTCAACTGTGCCGCCTTCTGGCCATCGAATTCGAAAAAGAGTCTCACCACACGGCTCAGAATTTACTTCCACTCGAAGAGTACGTGAACAACAATTTGTCGCTGTTCGAACCATCTATTGACGCGTGTTTTTCATGGTCAGGACATGCAATTTGACACACAAGGCCTTGAAGGAGATCGTTGACACGGTGACAGAACTGAATATATTTGATACGGCGGATCTCGAGGACCACCCTGCTTTCAAGGCCCTTGCAACCGCGCAACACCACATCAAGGCTTGTTTCAACGCTTTTGGCGTAAGTTCAGTTTCATCTACTCGAGGTACTACCTTCTCACTGCTACCGGCCACACAGCTTGGCAGTGGCTGGAGCGGGACAGAGCAGCTCATATCAGATGCAGTGGAGAAGGACAAGGAGCACATTGAGGAGGTCAATAGGGCACTTACAGCTGTGAGTAGAACTGCGGCAGGTCTCCATTCCTAGGGCATTCCTCACGATATTCATCCAGCTACCTCCCCCTATGGTCCAGCGCAGGGCCGCACTGGTCAAAGTATATGTCTCTATGATGGAGCAGACGACTTCGGGCCTTGTTTCCCAAGTAAAATGTGAGTCCTGATGCATGCCATACACCTCCGTCGGTATTCACAATGTGCTTTATACAGTCGACATCGAGCGCTCTGCCCTTCTGGGTGCTGTGCGTTGGATGGCTGCTAGAGGACTCGACGAACAACTAGTCAAGCGTGCGCGGCAGACTGGCCACTTCCAGCTCGCACTGAACAATACGCCGTGCGATTTGGGCCGCAGTGTCTCGGACTTCACCAATCCTAACAACGAATGCCACCTCAAACTCATCATTTCATCAGCTACCTCACAAGCTACTAGTGCCACTAGCGACCCTAGGGTGGCTAGAACTACTGGCACTAGTGAATCTAGTCACGTTGGTCCACACAAAGCATGAAATGACGCTTGCTGGTCACCCCAGAATACACACTAGATGATAGGACAATCTAGTTTACAGACTTTTCCCTGCCGGGGGTATCGGTCTTGTGCTTCGTTTTCTCACCTCGTTCCGCTCGTCTCATAATCCCCCGCCTGTATGATTGAGATATCGGGACGATAGTAATTTGAGCCTGAAGAAACTGCCTGAGCTGCGAAGCTGACTAAGTCACTTCACGACTGGTGGTGCTGGACACCCATATTTGTGCTCGGGGCCCGCGTCACGCAGTCAAGGTAACGGTCATGGCAAAGACAGATGGGACAGTATGCACAAAGGCAGCTGTGGCCCACGCTCGAGGTGTTCCCGTTCTAAGAGGTACGAGTTCCCCGGGCCCCCCTTCTCGGCTATTTCCCATTCGATCAATGTCATGAAACTGGTCAAGGTCTCTCGTATACAATGGTCAGGACATCCCGGGTCAAAGAAACGAAGGAGAAAACATAGGGATGCGAGAACGGGACTCTTTAAATACATGACTCTCACGCATAGGATAAACAAACATAGAACGATCCGGTTCCTTAAGTAAGGAAAAAGGTCTTGTTCAAAAACGTTGTCAAAAGCTCTGTGTGGCTGAAAGCGACTTCCCACTCTCAACCCTTGTCACAGCTTGCTGAGGGCAGGATCAACACCACCTACAACGGTGATCAGCCTCTGATAGAAAGCCGGAATTAAAATACATTAAGAACCTACAATAAGTCACGACTGCTGCTTGTTTGACTACGTGAAGACTAGGTGACATTCCACGGTGGATCACGATCCGAAACAGAGGCCAGGGCAGTTCTTGAGGTAGACCCAGGGCCTGGGCCACCTCCATCTCGTGTAGTGCCGGTGGTTGGTGCACTCTGGCCACCCGGTTCAGCGGTGGGCATAGACGGTTCCGTTTGGGAAGCACCGGAGCCTTGACCTAAAGCGTCGTAAACATGGCGAAGATTTTGGCGGATCTCCGTCGCAATGTTGTTATTCTCCGCATTTGAAATTCTATTCCACAAGGCAAGGAAGTCGTGCTGCAGTTCAGGCAGAGTGTTTTTTTTTTGGATGTCGAAATTGGAAAGTGATGGGAGGATGTACGACACCGCATCAGCCATAGCCCCATTGTTCCCCAAGGAAGAGTCAAAGATCTGGCCAGTGATGTGAACCAGGTTCGCAAGTAGAACGTTCTCCTTGCCATGATTGACGTAGTTTGGGAGGGCTTCACCTAGTTGGCCCGTGGCGAGCGCAATCCAAGGGCCGTTTTGTTCTTGCACGTTTGCGATGATACCGGCAATGATGCTTTGTGCACATAAACCAATCTCTGTGTTGCCTCCGTTATTCCCCTCCCTCAAAGAATGCCCCATTGCGTCGGATTTTAGCACCCCATGCCGGTCCCAAGGGAATATATCTTTAAGGATTTCCAAAGCTGAATCGGAAAGATGTGCCGCGTCGGCGGCCTTCACGCAGATGACGAGGCGCTGTATTTTTTCCAATTGGGGGATTAAATTAGATGTCCAGGTATGCTTCACAAATGCCAGCAGAGCCGATGGGAACTTAGTATCACCCAAATTATCAAGGCTGCTCTGAGGATTCCTGACCACCTCTCGGCTTGAGTGACAGAAGCCAGGGATCGTGTCGAAGAACTGGCCCAGTTCGCGATCCTCGATCACGGTTTCAAGTATCCACTTCAAAACCCAGCCATCGATCACCGATACCTGCTTCTCAACCGCTTTCCTGGCTTCCTTCTCCACACGCCGCAACAACCCGAAAATTGAAGAAAGAGGTGTAAAGTATGGGATGTCGGTCCAGAAAAGTGGCACGATCGTGATGAAGAGGTATACCGCCCCGGAAAATCCGACCCACCAAACTATGGCGACGAAGACAGGGTGATTGACATTGAATGAAAGAACGAGAAGGCCAGCAAAGAAGACGAAGAGAGAAAGATGTAGCAGGGTGGGTAGAGCTTCAACCGCCCAGGAGAGGTGCCACTTTTTGATACCGTGGGCAAAGAATGCACGGCTCCGGGCTCGATCGTGTGGACTAAACCGTGGTGGCTGAGTGATCGTGAGGTATCGACGTACCCATTGTTGTAACAGTGTTGCAAGCATGGCACAGGTGAGACTGATAGCCAAGCTCAAGAGCCAGAGTGAGTTCACCCAGATGAGGTGTTTCGGGTGAGAGGCGGGTGGCGTGGGCGGGCGGGAGACGTTGGGGTCTGCCAGAAGTTGATAGATATTCTCGAGAAAGAAATCGGACCTCTCCTGTGTGTTCCCTTTGAGGTCCGGGAGAGTCACTGCGACCAATGCCGCCACGGCAGCGGAGAACAAGGTACTCTATAGTTATTGTTGACGTGATTTGTGAAGTGTATAGAAAGTAAAAAGAGGACTTGGACATACGAAGAGAACGAACCCGTCGGCATCTTTTTGCCAGCGTTCAACGATCTTTTTGTCTTCTTCCTCTGCCATCGTCCGATACATATTAAAGAGAGGACCTGAGCTATCAGCAAACCCGGACTGCTCGCCGCGTGCTTATAAGTTACAAGTGGGTGACGTTGGCCCGAGCAAGAACAACTTGAAGGCTGAAGCCTGAGGACGGATATCGTACCTGTGCCCTTCGCCTTCGGATGCATTTCGATGACATCATGGCTGTCTTCCGCCGACATACTGTGTGCTTTGGATCGTACGAAGGGGTTACTAGTAGAAGGTACTTTGCGGGGCCTCAAAGAAAAGAACTTGAACCTGAGTCACAGTCACGGTCACGGTATCATCGCGGCGCCTACCTTTGGGCGCCTGCGTCCATCCGAGCCCTCGGCTTGCAGCGTGATTTAACTTACCAGAAATGCAGAGCTAGAGCCACTCCGCTTGTCCCCGTCCCCATTACGTTTCGACCTCTGCACGCGTAGAACGCATTGGTGCGGAGTCGAATGACAAATCCTCTGCGTGCTCGCGTAATTGACCATACTGCGCATATCTGAATAGCTACATGTAAAGCGCACCTAGTAAACGGAGACCATAACTAGACCACAGGATAACAGGACTCGGAGCGGACATACTGTAACGCCAGAAAGGGGCAGCACATGGAAAAACAAATACTAATTCCCGCGTGTATCTGATACATACTGATCAGACGAAAAGCGTGCGCCGCTAAAACTTATCCCCTCCTCCCCCAGAGCTTCCCCCCTCACCCGCGACATGTCGAACCTATTGTATGCTGAGGCGCTCTGAAGATTCAGGGCTCCTCTGGGACCTAAGCACAGTAGAAGTATCTGCACCTGCATGAGGGGACAGTATGACCCATTGAACCGCTATGCTATTGAATACCGCCACCGGATTGTCGCTATTCGACTGAGTTACACAGTAACACGACTAGAGCCAGCCAAGTACCCGATTCCCCCATCAAAGCACCAACACCGACACGGGCTACGTAAGGGCCAGTCCATAACGATATAAATACAACCCAAGAGAAGGTGGGTGACACCGTAAAGAGAAAATCCTGAATGTAAAGGGGAAAAATTGTGTGAAATCCAACTGCTCCGTTCAGTGCCAGCGCTTGTTCCCGGACATGAGGCTGGGTCCACGCGGTAGGAGATGGAGCAAAGGCAGCAGGGCGAACAGCGCAATGAACGAAAGGGTAAATTTGACGGGGTTAGATTCTTCGAGCCAAACGTATAGTAGCACTTGTGTGAATAGAGAGATGGCACCCACAGCGAGGGAGAACAGCCCTGTAAGGTGTGTGAGAGAGGCGGCACGGGCTGTGAATTCCGGCCGCTTACAATACCACGTGACCCAAACCCACGATTGCTTGGCGCCATAACTTTGCAGCAAATCCAGGGCGGATGGTCCCTGCTGAATCGGGTCTCTCTTTCTGGAGGGTTCTCCAAACTCGACCGTTAGGATGAGACTGCTGAATACAGCGCTGATACAGGAGAAGAGCCCGCTATAGGTAGTTATCAGGAGCGCGTGCTTCACGGCATCTCCGATATTTTGCTTGTAATTCGATTCGCTTTTGACGAATGAGAGAAGGTGGACCTCAACGACCGCAAATATTCCTGCCTGATATACACAGAATTAGAGAGGTAGCCTTCAGGATGCAGTACTTGAAGTGCACGTACCAGAATGGTTGAACACCGGTAAGTCGCTAACGAACGGTTATTCAGTGGCTTGACGATGGATGGGAGCTCGGCTATAAGGAAACTTGGTCAGGGCAGAGGAGGATAACGTGGACTCTGGCACTCACAAACAATGTTGGTATGGAGATTCATAGTGAATATGGACTTTACCTGCCGTCAGTTCAATCTGGAATTGGGTTCGTTGACGGGCTGTCTCGTAGTACGCACAGAGTTGTCATACTTATACTTCTAGATCGCAGGCTGATCGTACTTTCCTTGCATATGCAGCGTGGGTGGTTTCTTCACTGCACTGCTGATACTCGATGAGTGGCGTCGAGTACGTACCGTGTCATCGCATTGTGTGAAGTGGAGTGAAAATGGCAGGCTGGGGATGACTGACCTGGAGGCTAGACACAGGACGAAAATTATTCATCGAGGCAGACTCGAATCGTGAGCGCCCAACGATGGGCAGTGCACGGAATAACTTGTGGCGATGCAGGACCGGGACTGAAACACCCCGGGCCGGCGGAGAACTGGATCAGTGCTTAATATGGAAAGGGCTTTCTATGGCTCGGGGCAAGTTCGGAGCGCCGGTAGGCGTGCTTCCGCCAAGTCAACCATGGGTCACGGTCATTTTAGCGAGTACCTTTTCCTATACAGGTGCTTCTATACGTTTCAGTTTGGCTCGAATCCTCAAATTCCAATTCCGTCAAGATCACCCTTTCTATTCGATTCCGATTATGTTGTTCGATGAGCACCTTCCCTCCACCTCACACCGCCTCCTCGGGTAGTACCAAACGACACAGCATTGTTAAAAATGTCACATCGTGTATCTATCCATTCATTTAGGTGACTCGTGCCGTTCATGTCGATCCTATAAGCATACTGAAATGTACCAATCACTCATCCCAGGACTTTGTCCCCGCTTTGGACATGATTAGATGAGCCCTCTTTATTCGTATCGTAAACAGAGATGCGTGGCCTGGGGGATATGATGGCTACTCTCTTTGAAGTAGGCGCGTCTTCCGTCGGGTCTAATCATGTCTCTTTTTCTTGAGGAGCAAGAGCACGGTGTGTCTGCGACCACCACCGATGGGTTACGTGCAGAATTAGTCGAATCACCTGCGTGAGAGCAAAGCAATTTTCGACGCAGACTCTGAGGCACATGCAAAGCGCTCCCGTGGGTTTAACGCCAAGCTGAACGGCCAGCTCGAAGAGCTCGATGAGCATACCCGTACAATGCAGGCTAAATCGGACCCACATAATGGGCAACCGGCGCAGCAACGAGCTGCTCACTGGGTTACGCTCAAACTGACTGTCGTACCATGTTGCTTATCTTATCTAGTATGCCCATATCGATCCTACCGGATTTTGGTTGCTGAAAAATGAGGTCGAAAGCTCAATATAAGCACTGAGCGATGAACTAGCCAGATGGGGCTCATGGTGTGTGAAAGGAAGCTACCAATCACCATACATCTCAGTCGACTCGCACTTCAGATGTAGTGTGCACGAGAGAATTCTAGAACTGGCAAGTGACCTCCAGGCCAGGCAGAGGATGAAATTAATCAATAAGTGCCATTCATAGACACAGAGTCGGAATCATGGTCTTTGGACGATGGGCAGTTACACTAACTTACCAGTGGCGATGCGGGGCCGGGGGAGAACTGGATCAGTACTGATGCGTTACGCGCGAAGTCCGTCAAATCTCCTGCATAATAGCAGAGCAATTCTCCACGCAGTCTCTGAGGCGCATGCGAAGTGCTCCCGTGAGTCCAACGCCAAGCTGAAAGGTCTGCTCGAAGAGCTCGATGGGCACGCCCGTACTATGCAGACCAGATCGGGCCCACGTAACGAGCGGGCGGCGTGGCTGGATAAGGAAAGCCGTAGATGTGACAGGAGCACGACGACGAGCTGTTCACAGAGGTGGGCTCCTGCATCTGACCGCTGTACCACGTTGCTTATGTAGTATGCCCATATCAGTCCCACTTAGTCGCCGAAAGATGAGGCCGAAAGCTTGTTGGCCAAAACTTCGCCATGAGAGGCTCATAGGATCGTACATGCAGAGGAATCAGCCGAACAGCCAGAAAGGTGGTTACACATCCTCAGTTGATATTAGCGCGGTCTTAATTGCGTAGATCGCCGTTTTGGAGAAAAGCGAACAGGGTCCAGGAGGGCGTCGTCTAGCACAACTCCACTTCCAAGCCAATCGCCGAAGAGCTCAAAGGCTGTGCCATCGAATGAGACCTACTGGAACATCGAGATTGACCGTGACGACCGTGACGACTGCTTCTGTTCTTCCTCAGAACCAACAAGGGAAGGATGCCGAGAAAAAGAGAAGGTATCTCTGAGACTCTGAACTCGGTGGTCACTGGTATACAGGGTCGGCTAATCCCGCCGGGTCGTTGTGGGTGAAGCCATGCTGGCATTAAATTCCAAGGGTAAATCTCGCTTCTCATCGTGTTCCGTAGCTATGACCGAGTTTTTGATAATGGTATTACTCGAAGAAAGAATGCCTGCATTGGGAAAAAGGTTGGCCCTCCATGCACTGCCGACGGGAGTATAGACTTTGTTGATTGTAGATTTGGATCATCACGTCGCCTCACAGGTACTGAGTTCAATGCCGCCATCGTCGTCAGCCGCCCCGAAGCTAGGTGAATGGAGGGAGGAGGGATGGCCCCACGTCACGTCGGTGACGCATGCCGTGGTGGTGAGAGTGTCGACTGGCCCGAATCAAAGAGAGGCGGGGGTGCGTGCCACCAGCGACGCATGGTGTCATCCGCATCGCTGTTATCGGCCGCCACAAAACCGACGCGGGGAGGGGACGACCCGGCACCACGCACATAATGCGTGGCTACAGCCGTGGTCGCGGTCGGCCGTTCCGAAGGGTGCAGTGGGTACAGGCCCACGTCATGTTGGTGACCCATGCCGTCGTCGTCGCCATTATCACCAGTCCCCTGGAAACGAGCTGAGCCCGGCACCTCATTTGTGATGCGTGCCATTATGGTCGTCGCCATCGCCAGTGGCCGCGATGAAATGGGAATAGTTTCACATGCTGATGATCTGCGCCGTCGTCGCTACCTGTCCTGAAGTGATGGGTTGTGGAGATGGCCCACGCCGCGCTCGTGAGGTGGTCGTAGTAATGGTAGTAGACATTGGCTGCTCCGACACTGGGGTGAGGTACTGTAGGCGTGGCCCCGCGCCAGGCTGGCCACGCGTCCCATTGTGGGTCACCCAAAGGTGAGGTCAAGGACATAATCCCAATTCCCGAGCGATGCTTGTGATGCGGCTATGGTAATGGTGCTCGCTCCGAAGCTGGGACAAGGTGGGGATGGCCCCGCGCCAGGCCGGGGACAGTCATCCAAGGCGACCATACCCGGGCCTGTTCCCGTCGAAGATCGATACATTTTTTTTTTTTTTTTTTTTTTTTTTGAATCCGAATTTGTATTCCGCGGCGCGTACAACTCGGTACAGAGGCGGTCACGTGTGCTACGTATTATGCTTAGGCGTGTGTGGTCTATGTAGTGAGCCAGGTTTTAGCTGGCTATGGGCAGCGGAAGGTCGTAGTTGGGGGGGTGGTCGGGTTTATGCGTGTATGATGGTTTCCCGTCTCCGAATTTCATCTGTCTCTGTGCAACTCATCCCGGCTCCCATCTCGCCTGCGGTTTAGCGCAGGCACCCGTCTCCTCCAAGAATCGAAGCAGCACTTGGACGCGCTCTGGGTTGGTGAAGAGCTGAGGGAGTGTTCGGGGGCGGCCGTAGTCTGTGAGGTGCTTACGGCGCGCGGCGGTGTAGAGGGGGCATTCTAGGAGCACATGCTCGACTGTTTGGATGGGTGCGCCGCATGGGCACGCCACTTGTTCCGGTGTGTGGAGGGGGTAGAATCTTCGGGTGTAGTCCCCCGTAAAGGCGTGGCCTGTAATGAAGCGGTAAAGTGTGGAGAGTGTAAGCCTTGAGAACTTAACTGTGTCCTGAGGGGTGTTGTCGTGTTTTGCGCGTGGGTGGCCCACGCCCCGGGGTTCCGCATTCAGGGTGGGGGTCGGGTGCTGGGTTTGGAGTGTGTGGTGGGTCTTCCCGTCTGGGGGTTCAAGCAAGGCAGTTTGGTACGCCAGTGAGGTGCGCGGGGCGAGGTGCCACCGCTCTGTCCACGTTTGGGTGGCCGCCGCCTTGGCTGTTTTCTTTTGGTGTTGGATTGATTGCGGCTCGACTAGCGAGGGGAGGTCCGCTGTGCGGATGGCTTCGAATGCCAGCTGTCTGGTCCTCCGGAAGCCAACGAATTGTATTTTTTTGGGTAGCCACTGTATTCTGACGTCAACGTTAGTATGTCTGGTGAGGAGCTCGCCCAGCCTGTTGAGGTGTATCAGCGACACCGCTTGTTCGTTGTGTGGGGAGGCGTTTAGTATCTTCTTCACCGCTGGGTCTGAGGGGAAGAGGATGACGACTGTTGTTTGTGTCTGTACTGGGTTGGTGTCCAGAAAGAGGGTGAGCGCATCGAGGCCGGGGCCGAGCATGCGAATCATCGCGTCTGCCTCCGTTGTTGTCTCCCCGAATGCTGTCTCGGCGTGTCCACGCTCCCTTCCCTCGTGGTAGAGGGCTGCCGAGGCAGCGCTTAGCTGTTTGCCGTCTTCTCGGTTTCGGTTTGAGAAGACTGCGTTGCAGTAAACGTTGATTGTGTAGCCTTCACGGCAGGACTCCGTGATGGCTTCTGTGGCTAGGGCGTAATCCCAGTCTCTCTGTTTGGGGGTTAGCTGTACTCGCCCGTTCCAAGAGGGGGCTCCTCTCGGGATGTCTGGGAAGGGGATGATGCGTGGGCCGTTCGCTGGGACCCTTGCGGCAAGGGCACGGAGCGTTGTGGACATGCTGCTTCTGGTCGGGGTGGGGAGTGGGAGGTCCTCCGGGGATGGGGTGTGCCACATCCCTCCGAGCCGTTTGAGGAGCTGGCTGCCTTTCTGGGCTCCATAGAGTCATAGGGCAGTGTTCTGGGTGAGCATGTTGAGGTGCAGGTCCATCGGGAGGATTGTAAGTAGCTGGTGGAGCGGGTCTCGGGGCGTGGTTTGGAACGTCCCGGACATAATCTTCACCGCGTCGTTCTGTACCCTTTGGAGCTTCTTAACAAGCGTTACCTGTTTCCCTTTGTACCAGAGTTGGCACCTGTATGTGAGGACCGGCAGGCATATTGCCTTGTATGCCAGTCTCCATTTTGCTTGGTCCAGTCC
>QLOS01005191.1:0-13389 GCA_003313725.1 Russula sp. MG48 | reverse complement strand
GAATACAGACCTCACCACCGGGAGCCGCTGCTATGGGCCATAGGTCGCAGGACCCGGAGCGTCAACATCCATCAGCAAAAGTGCAGCAACCTACATCACCATGAACGCGAGACAAGGAAACGGCGCCGCCTCGAGGCATTCCGCCGCATGCCCACGTGTCAAGACGTCGCTGCACCCTGTCGAGGTTGAACCTGCACCTACTTAGTATGCCACTGGTGAAGTGATCAAAGGCACGAAAAGGGTAAGGCGATTACATTTCGCGTGTCGAATTAGCTTGTACTACGCATACAGTACTGTGAATACTTTATGTTAGCAGCAAGGTCTCCGCCAACAAAGTTGGCATTTCTACAGTAGTCTTAATTGGAGTGGCTGCACCACTATATCCCTCTGACGTCGTGACTACTACTTGACGTCACTCTCAATAGTAGCACGTGTGGTCATCAGTCGTGTGAATACATCCTGTTGAAGGATGCTGAGACGTGCCAGTGGGCAGGGAGCCCCAACCTACTGTCTACACCGGCCCTACACCAGACCCCAGCTGAACCCCAGAAAAAATAGCCCGCTTCCTTCGGCTCCAAGCTGAGCGCCGCGGGGAGCCCTTCTAAAACAAGTACCCTCAATGGGGCAATGTCCCGACTCTAATCTCCCCCTCTGCTGTAAGGTCAGCGTGTGCGCTGCCCTCGTGAATCGCACGCTTCATACCCTCCGCCCTCAAAACCGCTGACTTCGGTGATGCTGCAACGACCCTCGTACTTCGGCGCGCCACCCAGCTCATCACCTCCTCACCCTCTGCCCCGCTCGCGTGCTCAACGCCACCACCCATCTCGCTTATCTCTTTGTTTCCCTTTAGACTACCTGGCTGTGTCGCCTCGCGCATCGCTTAGATCTTGCGCCTCGGCCAGCTACGCGCCTCGTGTTCTCATTGTCTCGTCTTTGTTCTCGTCCGTTTATGGTAATGACTCGTTAATTTCCTGTCGCCTCGTGCACAGATCCCTGCGGCGCCCAGTGACGATATTCTGAGGGCGCGCGCACTTGCCTAATTTTTGGACTGCCTGGTTCCCCAGGTTTCTCGGTTCTGAGTTCTCGCCTCGATCCCTTTCGTACGTTCCTACCTTTCTCTGTCGATCTCATGCGTCCCCCCCTTTCATATCTCGTGTTACGTGCCCGGCCTGACTTCACGGTCCTGAGCCCTCGTCTCGACTGGTCTGTGCCATCTGCGCCACGCTACCCTTTCTGCGTCGACATCATGTCCCCTCCGTTCCCTCTTCCATCCTTCTGTCTCTGAATATCTCACTTCCGGTTCGCGTTTCTTACTTTACTATCCGTTCTCTTCGTGCCCGCTGATTTCGTACCGTTACCTTTGACTCCGTACTTCACAATTCACGCCACGCGTCCCTGTGTCTCCTCTGATGTATTTAAGCTCTCGGTTCTGTGCAATTGAAGGGCAAGCAACCACCAGCGTTTTAGAGCTGCTGCGAGCCCCTTTTTCTCCTCCTCTTTGCGTGAACCTCTCGAACCTGCCTCAAACCATCAAGAACGCCTTCACCTATTGCTTCCCTCCTCGCCTTCACCGTTTCGCCCCTCTCCTCGCCCTCCTTCCCCTCTCCGAACTCACTCGCGTGTCTCACCGCACGCACACTGCCCTGACGTGGTTTTACCCTTTTCCCCACCGTTCTCGCCCCACCCTCTCACCCTGTGAATGCCTGATCATAAGTACGTAGGACTACGTAGACCGCGTCTGTATCTTTGTTATATGCTGCGGAATATAAATGCGGGTTCAAAAAAAAAATAGACGTGCCAGTGGGGGTGTAATTGACTTTGCCTGTGTCACCACGTGTAAGGGTACTGTCAACGTACGAAGCGTCAATGACACGCGCGCATATCATGATCACGCGCAACCCATGTCGGCGCTAGTGTGTCTGTGTCTATCCGTCGAAAGGCGCGGCTATTTTTTTTTTCGAGTGTTCTTGCGCTATCAAGGGTTCATCATCACCGCCATCATGTTCGCCGAAAAGTCGTTGTAGCTAAGATGTTGAGAAATAAATGGAGAGAGAACCCTCCAGAAGAAGTCGCCAGAAAGAAGCTACCAAGAGAAAGTGACGCTGACTGGCTGACGCGTCCTTATTGTACGGCTTCCTAATCGATGGCGCATTCTTCCTCTTCCCTCTCCATCTTCCTCATTTCAATGAATGCGCCGCCTGGACCCTTGTGTCAAGACTGTCTCGGAAAAGCTTCCAATAACATCTCTTGATCCGACAGGGCTTGTGGCGAATGCGTGTGTTTGTACACACACTACCCGCTCGCGTAGTGATCACGTGCAGCATGTGTATATTATGTATCCTCGTTGTGTTCCGTGTGGAAGAAGCAAGTCTTCGACGGTCTGGTGCGCACTTGGCTTACTCACGATGCGGCAACGTGGCAAGAAAAAATGTCAGTCGCCCAGTCGACGTGGGCTTTATAAGAGTCATCCGATCCGGCTATGATCTATCCATCGATTATTTGTTTCTATATCTGTTCGCTTCGTCTTATTTTTTCGCCTATACTCGACTCCCACGATTCTTGTGCAGGGTCTCAGCAGCAGTCGGGCAGGGCTTGATAAAAAGATGGGGAAACACGGTGCGTAATCAGGACACCAGTTCAAAGCTGATCGAGAATTCCTGCAGTATATATATACAACGACGCAAAGAAGACAGAACACTACAGGCAGAAGCAAAGCAAAGTAAGTAGGAAAAATGTCCGAGGCGCCACACTGCGAGCACTCCCATCGCAGTAGGACCGGCAAAAAGAGAAAAAAAACAGTAATAATACAGTACTAACGTCTAGATTTACGGGGCTTCGACTTCCGCACAACGGAGAGCCGGCTCTGCTCCTTACTCCCCTTCTTAGACGACTCGGGGAACATGGCCTTGATGATATAGGAGAACGGCATGCCGAGCTTCTCGCCCGTCTTCATGCAGCGGTTCAGCCTAGCCTTGAACCCCTCGTGGACGCGGTTTGTCTCCTGCCGCTTGAACTCAGCCCTGTCTGCTGAGACGGAGGTGCACTCCTTTGGCGGCGTTCGACGGTGCCGCCCACGCGCATCGTTGCGCGCAAAGAAGTCCCCGCAGTGGGTGCAAAAAGAGATCTCCCAGGGGTGCGCCTCCGCTGTGTCGCAGTGACGCCTGAAGTCGTTCCAGTTGCTGAAGTCCGCGCGTGGGCAGAGGCGGCACTTGAGCACGTCGACCGTCTCGCGCCTCCAGTCGGCCGGCGTGGCCGCCAACAACGCCTGGTGCCGCTCGTGCAACCTCCTGGGGATCCTAAAGGGCTCGCTGTCAACCTGCTCGTCGTTCTCCGTGCTGTGTTCCTCCGCCTCCGGCTGCACCATGCTGCTGTTGTGCTGCCACGTACCTCCTTCCACACTCCCCTCAACCCAAGCCGGCTGTTCCCACGCGGGAGCTCCCACCAACACCTGCTGGACGCTTGGTCCCGGCAAGGATTGATGGTAAACTTCATGCGCGTTCGGGGCCGCGAGCCTCCCCGCTCCGCGACCCGCCGTCTTGGATTTATCATTTTTTCTCGCTTGGGTCCTGGTTGCGGGTTTGTGGCGGGCCCTGCTTGTGGGCCCTGCCGCTTCCAGAACCCCGTTCGTTGCCGTCTTCCCCTTGCCCTTTTTGCGTGGGCGTGGCACATAGCCGTCATCTTCTACTGGACCCCATTCGTCGAAGGTCTCCTCTGCTCCGCGAGGGCGCTTGCCGAGGACTGTCCCCGGCACCGCCTGCACATGGGCGGTGGACGACGTCGCCGGGGCTAACCCCGCAGTAGCCACCCTGTCAAGAGTGGGCCCATAAAGCTGGGCAGGCGCCGACTCTGCGAGATACCTGCAACTCCCCAGTGTCAGCGAAGGATGCATAGAAGCAAACGATACTCACGACGTGGTCCACTCCAGGCCTGTATTACTGAAAAGATCTGCACCGTAGTCCGGTGCAGCCTGCCTCTCCAAGCTAGCATCGCCGGCAAAGTCAGGGATTGTGGTGTTATCGAATTGTCCTGGCTCGAGATGCCAGTCAAATTCATGTTGGAAACTTGTTGGCGCCGCAGAGCCACTTGGTATTTGGTCCTGCTATATATGTCTCGCGGTGAGTAGAAGTCTGGGACTCATATCGCTAGCACTCACGCCGTACGTGCCAGGTGTCACATAGGAGGGCAAGGGTATGTCCTCTGCCCACGGTGCATCACCAAAAGGCGACGGAACGGGACTCGAGTCCGTAAGGGCTTCGCGCAAGGTGAACACAAAAGGACATGATAGAAGGATCACTGTGACCTACGTGGCGTTGGAGTGGACCAGGGACTGCAGGAATCCTGAGGTGCAACAAGGTAAGTAACTGCCCTCGGTGGATGATCAAACGCTCACTTGATACACGTCATCAAAATCGTTTACGAGGTCCTCCAAGTAAATATCGGAGGTGGGAACAGAAGGGATTTCCGCAGCATTGGCGGCATCGACGTCCTCGAAAGTGACCCCGCAGTTCGGCGGGTTGCCGGAGAGAGCTGCAGTGTGGACCTCCTGTGACACGGAAACGTGAGTAACTTTGACATCCCAGAGGAGAACGCGCTCACGAGATCCCCCAGATGCTGGTCACGCAACTGGTCGGGCACCGCGGAAGGTTGTACGTAGTCCGAGGATTCGGATTCGGACCATATCGTGGTATGGTCCTCCGCGGGTGAGGCATCTGACCACCAGAAGAAATCGAATTCGGGAGCTGTGTGGATTGAAGTCATGCGATGACAAGAGCGGTTCTGGTATTCGTGGATACAGGTACGAGGATGGTGAACTGTTGTGGAGGGAAAATGCGGACCCAGCGTCTTTTATAAGGCACCGGCGCTTTCAGGGCGTGGCTTCGCTCACACTTGCACTAGCGTCCACAGCTGCGGCCGAGCACAACCACACACGGCCTTCGCGAGGCCGCCGCCCGTTGAGCTTTGACATGGCATGTTGTTCCTGGCCAGGCATGCTGCCGAGACGCCTCTTTAGCCGGGTGTGGTTGTATCACCCCGTGTTTCTCGGTGTACTTAACATGAAAGACCCTCGAAGGACCCAACATCCTCTCCAAAGAATCCCCGCAAGGTTTAGCAGCAAGCAGAAAGTCCGGTGTGTCTTCACTTGGGGCCATTGTGCTTACTTCAGCAGATCTGTAGCGACAACAAAACATGGGCAGTTGATATAGATATGGAACAGAGGGCCCGAGGGTATCCCTGACTCAATAAGCTGTGTGGCAGTTCCGGGGTTCTGTACCATTACACTACTGTAGTCACGCCGGCAAAAGCTGTGGTGCGCATTCAGCATACTATCACGTATCACCGCACCGTGACGACCTATCAATCATGAGTCTGCTAATTTCTCCACTATTTGCAACCCTCTCTATTAGTTCTTCTACAATACACTTCTAATAGAATATACAATGCTATCGTAGGTAGTTTGAGGGTAAAAGATACATTACTAATCATTGAGTACCTTGCTTTGCCTCTCTTTCGTGAGATGTCACGCTCGGGAGAAAGCGGAATTTCAATCCTTGTTTACCTAATCATGAGATGCGTTGAGTGGATGATCCAGCAGCCACTTGGCAAGTACCGTTGCACTCACGAGAGCAGAGAATGAAGATGGCTTGCCAGTGTGATTTCCGTGACTCACTATTGATAGGCCCTCACGGTGCGATGACATGTGATCACAAAAAAATATCCACAAAGCATAGAAATGACAGATTCGGCCTAGGTTGGTTTGAAGCGTGGGAGTAAGATCTAGCGAGATCCTGTGTTGCTCAAAGGACGATGAGTATGGTCTGGAGCTGTTGTAACCAACATAGGCTCGCACCTACTTAGGGCGCTTTTTTTTGGAATCGAATACGTAGTATGCGCCTTGGGTTACAGAACTCTACACGACGGGGCCATGTGTATGTATGTACAGTATGTATGTACGATGAACGATGAACGAGGAAAATGAACACCGAATGCCGATATTCTACACGCACGGACTTGTGGGCTCCAGATATCTTCCGCAATCAAAGCGAGTCTTCCGGACTGGCTGCCACCAAGCAAGGCGTGGCAGAATCTGGTTGAAGTGGGAGTGTGTGGGCACCTGGGGGGCACTGATGGTGCACCCAGGTTGAGCTCGTGCAATGCGGGTTGGATGCAGGCAGCACCTGCAGTGTGGCCGCACATGATATGGTGATCGGGCGTGCAATAACGACGGATAAGTTAGGGCGCGGCCGATTCTTTTCTTTTTTTTTCAAAATTCACCAATTTTTTACCCATGTAGTAATTCGTGCACAGCTCTCTCAATCCTCACTGTATTACCACAATTCTTACGTCGCCTCAACGTGTTGCACCTGCCCATGATGTCAAAAGTGTAAAAATAGTAATTATCAATTGTGGTCATATTTGAGGCGAGAGGCAGATTCTGAAGACGTGCCCTCTCAGGAGCAGACCTCACCACAGCGCTCGCTAGGGGACAGCGCAGCTGCTTCTGCCCAGCGACAGATGTTCATACCTGACTCGAGCCCACTAGCTGTACGCAAGTGTGCGCTACACAAGGGAGACACGACGACTACGAAAAAGTGGGCTCCTATTTCGGTAGGCTCTTTTTGAGTTAGCTGACACGCAACAAGACGCAAGACTCCACCAAGGATGCCACCGCCACCCGCCCACCCATGAGGAATCCGTTCCTCTATCCGCCATCCCTGCTAACGCCGTCACAGAGAACCCATGAAAGAGGAATCTCCACGTGCCAGCGGTGCGCCCGCCGAATCTTTATCCACCGATTCGCCAGGCCCCTCGACCCTTTCATCCCCCTTTATGCAAAAAGCATCCCCTACCTCTCCAACACAACATACGTCACCTCCAACGCGTCCTGCAGGTTGTCATCTACTGCAGCACAAGAGGATGCACCGCCCGAAGGCCCAGCCGACGAACAAGAGACAAGGAAACGGCGCCACCTCGAGGCATTCAGCCGCGTGCCCACACGTGTCAAGATGTCGCTGCACCCTGTCGAGGTTGAGGGCAAGGGCCGCGTGCTGCTCGATGTCGGGGCCGAGGAAGTGTTGGATTTTCTCGAAGAGCTGCAGCCTCCTACGACAGGCAAGAGGCGCGGGGGGAAGAAACGCCGCGGGGTAGGCCCGGATCTCGCGGCAGCAAGACCCGCACCGCGCGAGACGAAACGAAGCCCCCACGGTGTACGCGACGGTGCCCGTACCGAGTCAAGATGGCACAACCTCGCAGAAGATCTTCGTGCTGAGCGATCCTGCAGACGCGCGTGCCGCCTTGCTCTCTAAGCAATCTGTCCACGCGCTCGCTGCGCGTCGAAGGTACTACATGCAGCCCTCTGCAGCCAGTGATGGGGAAGAGATTGTTTGTATCTGCCGTGGGAAGGACGATGGACGGGAACTTGTGCAATGTGACGACTATGGGACGTGGTATCACTTGGAGTGTCTCGGGATTGGGGACATTGCCAAACTTGGACGCGAGGTAGATCCTTGGTACTGTCATAACTGTGTCGCCTTGATGAATGGGTTATCACCCTCAGAGCCAACATTTGTGGCGGTCGAAGAAGACATTCCTCTGCGTCGCCGGCACGATCCACTCTTCTTTGAAGCGCTGCAAGAATCCCCGGCGGGTGCTGACTGGCGAATGCCACTCCTCGGTTCTGGTCCAACCACGCCAAAGGCCAACCCCGCACGCGGACCGGCCGCCGAAGCATCCACACGATCGTCATCGGGGTCACGGAATGACCCACACACACCACGCAACGACAGCGCGATGTCAGAGCGTGTGCGCATGTACACCACACCCGACGCCGAGGATCGCATATTCCAGGACGATATCTCGCCGTTCGACTCTACGTCGCGACGCCGTCACGCGGAGTGCGCGTCGGCGCCAGCATGGGCTCCGTCTTTGCGACGCCGAAGTGGCAGATCCGTCGTCTGCCGACGTTCACGCCCTCGCCCTACCGCCACGGCAAGGGCGGCGGCGCGGGCAGCGTCGCGCTGTCGTCGTCGAGTCCGAGCCGCATGTTACCGCACGAAGATACGCCAGTCGATCGGTCCGCGCCGCGTTCGTCGGTCTTGCCATCGAAACGTGGGCAAGAATCGCCGTTGATG
Organism: Russula sp. MG48; assembly: GCA_003313725.1. Taxonomy (NCBI): domain Eukaryota; kingdom Fungi; phylum Basidiomycota; class Agaricomycetes; order Russulales; family Russulaceae; genus Russula; species Russula sp. MG48. Next base: position 5,260 of record QLOS01005191.1, on the reverse strand, counting down.
GGGCGAGGCGGCGGTGGTGTCGTGCGCGGGCACCCGCATCCGCAGGACTCCCCGGTACCGCTTGGGAGGAAGGGAAAGGAACGGCAGGGTGCGGGGAGGAGGTAGCCAGTAGGTCTGGGTCCGCCTGCGATGCCTACTGCCCGATAGATCCCCCTTGTTGTCACAGGCGACGCCTCCCGCTTTTGCGGAGTGATTTTCGATGTAATTTCAGTATCGCGTCGCATTTTTTTTAAAATCGTTGCTCATGCGTAGATTAAAAGCTTGCTATTCATGTACTATGCTCTGCTCCGAATGTTACAACGACGACAAAGACAAAAATGCACGCGACTTAGCCGTCTCTAATCCTCGCCCCCGCTTCAGTCTGAATATTCCCGCATGTGTGCGAGCACATACAGATGCGAGAGATAAATTGAAAGGGTGCGCCCTTTTGGGGCAAAAGCTTGAATGCGAGGGGGGAGAGAGAGAGGAAAGGATTCGGAGAGAGAAGGTAGAAATCTAAGGACGCGTCGGTCACGAGCTGATGTGACAACCGCGTCTGGTCACAATCGCGAAGCTTCTTTCTGACCTGACACCTTCGTCGTTTGCCAATTGCCGAGCCTTCACATCATATTACAGGGCAGCGTCATCCCCACCAGGCACTCCGAGTCGTGAGATGGTCAGAAGTGCCTGGTGTCGCTTACACGACGGCGCTGGTAATGTATATGTATGTATTTCTGTATGTACGACGAACGAGGAAAAATGAACACCGAAATACCGATATTCTACACGCACGAACTTGTGGGCTCCAGATACCTCCCGCAATCAAAGCGAGTCTTCCAGGCCGGCTGCCACCAAGGAAGGCGTGGCGGAATCTGGTCGAAGTGGGAATGTGCGGGCACCTGGGGGGCACTGATAGTGCACCCAGGCTGAGCTCGTGCAATGGGGGTTGGATGCAGGCAACACCTCGAGTGTGGCCGCACATGATATGGTGATCGGGTGTGCAATAGTGATACATGACTTACTTATATTCCGTTGCTATGTTAACCTTTGCCCTTTTTACTTAGGTTTTATTATTATATCTAGTACTACCTGCTGACGGGCAGCGCCATGTGCACATCACCGGCTCTGCCACAGCGTTACTTCTTGTACAGATTAGATCAAGCGTGACTGTGCTGGTCCTCGCCCAATCAGTCTGCAGGCTGAGGTCTACATGCTCCACTTGTATTGTAAGGCGAGACATGCCGTTACGCTCGGAATGAGGTGCTTCGGAGCGCCCATGACACCTAATCCGTTCCCCTTCTCCACATGCATCCTAGGTCCTCATACATCGCCGCTTTCTTTGACAAGCCAAATTCATCCCCTACACTACCATCATTCTTGTCTGTGCCTCAGTCGTAATATCACGCCCTGGTATATAAGCTACAGTAGAGGCCCTGTTGAAGGGCAGTGAAGTAAAGCTATAGCCGTATAGGACTTCCTCCTCGTTAAGCAAACGTGTCGACGTGAATTCCTTTCCCCTTGTCTCTCTCTTTTCCCTATCTGTGCTCCTGTCCCATTTTCTCGAACTCGCGCGTGCGTTAATCGTACGCACTTCAGTATGTTTTACCTTTTGCTTCACCATTGTACGACGTATCTGGCCAAGGCCTCGTGTTCACTTCTCCTGGTTAGTACAGATATTCAGTGTTCTCCTACCGAGGATACCATTGTATCGTTCGTCACATCTGCGAACAAAATATTACACCAAATGAGATTCAGAGTTGGTCTTAGTCGCTACTCAGGCTGTCGCTAGAATGATTTTCATAATCAGCCCATTTCTTCTCGTGGCAGTGTTAGGAACACATGCGGTGATCCATGAGGCAGATATGCGCGGTGCGCGGTGCGCACGTTTACAAGTATCCGTCTACGAGGACTGCGACGGCCAGTCACGGCCTCTCTGTGGGTTATATATCTACTGCAACTGTCCCTCTGCTACATTGTCAACGTCACTGTCAATGAGTTATCCAAAGTACGTCTAGATCCTCGCTGGTCCCGTTGGAAAAGTGCCCGACTTGGTACTCACCCGTCTCTAACCAGTCACACTCGAAAGCCCATCAACTATCCACCCATGAGCTCAAGGGCAGGAAAGCATATTGCGCGTCACCGGAAGGAATTCTTTGATCAACAAGGACGAAGTACGTCTCATGCTCAGGGCCTGGAACGCTGATCACTGACTTCATGGTGTAGACTTTATTTCATTCCGACGCGTAACAATCGGATCTCTCCCTGACAATGTACTCCTGGACATATTCGATTTTTATCAAAAAATGACATATGGGGACTGGCTTAGGCTAGTACACGTATGCCGAACATGGCGATACGTCGTGTTTGCATCGCCCTGCCGTCTTGATCTTTCCTTTTCTTGCAGAACGACAACACCTGTGAGGGAGATACTGGATGTCTGGCCGCCTATGCAAATCTTCATAGAGGATGAGGAACCGACACCCCTCGGTGGAGATAACATCATCGCCGCACTCGAGCACCCTAATCACGTGCTCTCAATTTATCTCTACAATCTAACGAGTTCTCTATTGGAACGACTCACCACAAGCCCAGCGATGCAGGAGTCATTCCCAGTGCTGACAGATATTCAGCTTGATGTTTTGAATGATCAGAATCCAGCGGTGCTTCCTGATACCTTCTTGAGAGGATCTGCCCCACGTCTACAGTCATTCACGTTGTCTGGCATTCCATATCCGGCATTGCCAAAACTTCTTTTGTCTGCGCAAGACCTTGTCGAACTCACACTTGATAGTGTACCACATACCGGGTACATTTCGCCCGAAGCGATGGTCGCATGCCTGCCCGCGTTGACCAACCTCCAATTCCTTACCCTCCAATTCCAATCCCCGTCTTCTCACCCCGATCGGGGAATCCAACGTCCACCTCCGCTGACACGCGTTGACCTCCCCGCTCTCGCCGAGTTGTATTTCCGAGGCGTTGGCGAATACGTGGAGGACTTCTTGGTCCGGATAAACACTCCTGTTCTTACCAGCATCGACATAACGTTCTTCAATCGGGTCATCTTTGACATTCCACAACTCTTCGAGTTCGTCAGTCGCACAGAGGCGCTCCGAGTCAGGTCGGCCAAGCGAGCCAGCCTGTTCTTCGCTGAAGGTTTTGCCCATCTCTACGTTTATCACGGTCGTGACAGTGTTGAATCTACAACTGTCAGGGTACGGTGCCACGCGCTCGATTGGAAAATCTCGTTTTTGGTGCAGATATGCAGCCAGCTTTTGCCTTACCTCTCCAGTGTGGAACAGCTTTACATCAAGTGCAAAGTTATACATCCATTGGAATGGCAAGACGACGTGGATTACAGGCAATGGTTGGAAATTTTCCGCCCCTTTATCGCTGTGCAGAGCCTGCATATACACCGTCTGGACGAGCTCATTGCCCCCGCACTGCAGGAGCTCACTGGGGTGAGAGTCATGGAGGTGTTACCTGCGCTTCGCAGCCTTTTCGTAACAGATCCTGACCCATCCGGATCTGTGCGGAAGGTCATAGAGCCATTCATCACTGCGCGCCATCTCTCCAATCAGCCCGTCACTGTCCACCGGTGGGAGGAGGAAAAGCGCTAATTGGTACGGATAAATGCTCTCTGCTATTGATTCTGTTGGTGCTCGACGTTATCTACATACTAGCCGCCCCTCCTATACTCCCGCTCGTTCGATGCTCAAGGGTCTGTCGCTTTTGACGGCCCACTACGATCTCCTTGTGTAACATTTGTAATTCAGTTCTCACCACGCCCGATGTACTCGTGTAGTATCAAATTGATCAGATTATCGCCGTTGCTTGACTTCATCAGCACCTCTGCTAACTCTCTCTTTATATTATAACGTACGAACAATCTTGTGGGTGTCTTGCATCTCGCGCTGCGCTCGGGCTTGGTCAAAAATGATATGTGCATGAATGCCTCAGCCTGCCGGCGGGGGTTATGAACGATGCCTCCTCGTCATCCAAGTGGCATAGCTGGCACGTAGTAGACTCCGTTTTGGCACAGAAGGATCGGGAAACCATGAGAAGAGTCGACACACCACGTCCTAGAAGCAAGAAAAATACGCGTGTCATTCGCTTAGTTGCATGACCAGCGAGCCGCCACACAACGCACCCAGGCAGGTTGCAGGGCCCCGAGTCAAAGTCGAGGATACAGACCTCACCGCAGAGCCGCTGCTATGGGCCATAGGTCGCAGGACCCGTGTCGATGTCCATCAGCAAAAGTGCAGAAACATGATCATAGACTCTTGGAGTTTGAGGTTATCATGCAGTGAATGACGGGGGGTGCCCGCCGAACAGATCTCCTGTTCGCTACGCTACTATCGTTCCTAAGTACTATGCCTGTATACTACTGTTTATCGCTCTCGATCTTATCCGCAATCTAAAACTGATCTCATCATCCCTGGATGTCTCATTAAGACATCCTGAGTCACCTAGTACCGATCTGGCTAGTGCCGGATTGGTCCTCCCCCAACACTCCCCTTCAAGCCGGTACTCGCCCCCAGCTTTGGGTATACTATATATCTATTTATTTTTCGGGTAGTCTCTGGTCCCGATTACTAATATAATCACTTTTATGAAATACTTGGGATATCGACAGTTTCTGACAATACACATGGCACCTTCGACCCTTGGGTCCTTATCCCGAGGATACGCCACAATATTTTATATACTGCTGATCTAGGCGTTAATTCGCAACGTGCGACTTTAATCTGCTTAGGCTGCTAGCCTGGTCGCGCTCGCTATACTCGCGTAAATCTCGTTCCTTGCAATATACTATAGGAGTACACTTTAACTCCTTTTATTGCCTTTGGATTTCTCTTGCGACAACTCTGGTCCAGTGGCATTCCTACTGGGTTTGCATGTTTACAAGTTCTGACCTGGATCGCTTCTCAATGTGTGATTATCACTTGCCAGTGTCAGCATGCTCCACTCTGGCGCTATCACGCAGGCTATCACGTGCACACTCTCGCGCGGTGTTGAGCATCATAAATGCTCCCAGTATTCCCGCGTGTGAACTGTATGCTGCGTTCTCTGATTCAGCATGTATCGCGTGAACTGTATGCTGCGTTCTCTGATTCAGCATGTATCGCATGAGGTTTGTCTGCCTCTCCGCCGGATCTGTTAGACCGGTGCATTCACCATACCTGGTGGTGCATATAACTCGATATAATCGTGTCCAGGTTTTGCCACAGTTAGTCCTTTGACATTTAGGGCACATTAGGAAACTTTCCCTAGGGATCGCTTT